>CAMXCT020000334.1:100000-226610 GCA_947184155.2 Cladocopium goreaui
AAATAACCGGATGGTAAATTTCGTGGGATTTAGGATTTAAAATTATTTTTCACTGATTGGTAGCGATTGAACGGGATTGAATTTCGTGAATTATTGAATCATCATGTTTTTTGCGATGTCAGGTCCTTTTTGCCAGCGGGATTTAACGGCGATTTATATGGCCAGAGTGGGATCTTTATGGGAACTATAACCGGATTGTGGCAAAACCATCAACGTTGGAATGCCCCAGTGAAGGTAAATGGTAATTTAACCATGAAAATGCAGGTCTGACCAGCATATTTCTTGGGGATGTATAGGTCCTATTAGGTTAATCATAGCAAAGTTGGTGAATCGGTGATCGGAAATCCCTTCTATAAGTTGGTTAACCCAGCTATGAATTGGTGAACTAACTATGGTTCTTAAATGTTCTTAACCGCTAACGATTTACGGGATGAAGCTCTTCTTGAAGTGCTTGTATAACCAACCAACAAGAATCCTGTGATTCCTGGGCTGAACCACCAAGAAGGCTACTCAGACGTTGCTAACTGACGGCGGGATGATCCTTCAGGCGTATATGGGATGCTGTCAAAAGCCTGGTGCTCTGGTGAACACCACAATCGTTTGTAAATAAATGTTCAATTTCGCTAAAATATCGCGTTATTGGTTTTGACCCATAGCCATGTACCAACCAGATGATTTGGATATCCGGGAGATGGAATCCGGGGTGCTGAAAATGTGCCCAAAAAAAGCAAATGAATAGCTATGAATAGCTTTAGTGTATGAGAAATTTCACTGAAACGACAACATCGAAAGTTTCAATTCCGTCGTTCCCTCCAGTCCATTTTTTAAAAACAGGAAATCCCCTATTCCAGTCTGTTACAACAAAAGAAACCGAATCGAAAATCATCCAGAAATGAAGCAGTTGATCATTCCCTTAAACCCCACGATCACACACATCCGTCACCGAGAAACTCCATCGGGCAGCCGTTACAACGTGTCAGCGCGGATTTTCATCCATTTTCCCGTGTAGCTGGTGAATTCGATACACATTCATGGGATATACATGGGATATACATGGATATATATATATACCTCAGTGATAGAACTACCAGAACTTGGGATATCACCCTAGTAAGTATAGCTACATTCCCGAACAAAATCATGGAACCGTGACCCGTGCCTTGAATTACAAGATGCTGTCTAGTGTCTGTCCAAAATGGTGTATACAAAGTCCAAGACTATGTAAGACTATTTTGGTGATTCAAAAGAGACACCAATTCCACCAATTCAATACAGTAGGAGGGTCTCCCAAAAAGGCAAGAAGTTCTGAATTTCTCAATACACACGGTACTCTTGGCATTGTATCTGGACTATCCCAAACTGAAAGTGAATGTAAGGCCCCTACGTAGGCGTCCCCGTTTATAGCGATGGAAATTACTGGCAATTTCTTTCCAGTTCTGGTACCCCCATGATTCATTTGTCTTTCAGTCGTTGTATGATCTTCACTCTCGAGGGTGTCGCGAAACTCATCAATTTTTCAATGCGAACAAGTGCCACTCTCGGTGGTGCCCCAGTTCATTAGCGTTCAGTTGGTGCCAATAACTTGGTTAACTCTGGTGTATGAATGTTTATGATACCTACAACTATAGTTACATATAGTTACTATGGTTTATAAACCAACAAACATCACCGGGGGGGCACAACCTTGCACCGCATCATCCCCATGATTTATCCCCTTTGAGCCAAGCCTCAGGAGGTCCGTCAGCAGATTTGGCGCAGAGCATTCAACACCCCATTTTCTCAATAGAAATTGGGAAAACAACCATGAAAAAATATTTAACATCCAATATCCAACATCCAATTCTCCAAACACAACACTTTGGAACTTGGATTATATGCCTATAGTATAGCCGGGTCAGTTCACCTTGGTACCCACACCAGTTCACCGCAAAAAAAATCAGCGGCTTCAATCATTTTAATTCATCCCCATTCATCGCCTTGATTAACGGGATTCAACTATCCAGACCCCTTAAAAACGTCTAAAAATAACATCAGCAACTCGGCCGTTTCTACCATTTTGCGCAGGGCACAAAGGGCAAAGATAAAACGGCCCGGCGGTCGCCGAAGATCGTTGTCACCTGCATGATTGGGATGTATATAATTGGAGCACTTCGCTGTTAGGTTCCACATGCATTCAATTTTGTTGGTTTTGAATCCATTTCCTTGAAATAGAAGTCACATACACTTACTCACTATTGATTCAATACCACTTCTGTAGGCTACCATGCCCGTTTTGTATCCCATTCAATCTCCAATTTGCCGCAAAAAGAAACCACCCCTCCAAGTTTTTCGGCCACTTCAAATAGTTGCGGTATGATCTCTCCATGTTCTTGGCGGCGATATGTTTCCACATTTCCCTTCATGAAAAAATGACAAAACATCTCCCGCGGCACCTCTTGGCCAAGCTCTTCCGAAGGCTGCGAGGCAAGTCCTTTGAAAACTCCAACCTGCTGGGGGATGGGCTGGATGGGCTGGGCCCTTTATATGGCTCCATATGAGGGCGACTACCCTCTGGTAATGTAACAGTCTATTTTCAAGTTCCGTAAATCAACTATCAAATGGCAATTGTCAGTAGCTATGGCAAATTAGCAGAGGGTAGTTGAATCCTTGATTTCTGGTAGAAAATCCCAATGGTTGTGGATTTCCCATTTGAATGGAATCCATCAAAAAAAAGGGAATAAACCACATTCGCTGGGGAATCAAACCTTGGTTGCTGGTAGCCCTTGGCCGATTTGCTGTTTAAAACCCCTGCTTTCTGGTGTTAAAACCCTGATTGTCTCGTAACCAAACACCCGAAATCATCCAAAATCATCCAAACTCCTCAAGAACCCTCCAAAATTCCCAAAATCCTCTTCCCCTCTCTGTTCAAACCCTGATGCTGACTCGGTTGGTTGCTGACTCGGTCATGTTCTGATGTTCTGGTATCCAAAAAACCTCCAAATCCTCCAAAATCTCCCAAAGGCCCCTTCCTCGGTCTCCCCCACCGTTGCCGTTGAAGGCTCTCATCTTCATCCGCGTCGTCCGCGTCGGCGCGGCGGAGCGCGGTAGCTTCGAAGCAGCAGGGGTCAGTGTCCTCCTACACGGTGGGAAAAGCTGCTGAAATCTTAGGGAACATTCTTTTTTGCAGATGATCTGTAATTATTTATATATCCCATGTTATCAACAACTACTGCTGATTGATTACTGCTCATTTATCTGCAAGTATCTATCCCCTTTATTGACCCAATTATTTACTGTATAATATTTAGTAGATCTACAATATCATGTAAATAGCGTGGGAGTTAATTTCTGTGAATATTTATGTGTGGTAAATAATGGGGCTACAATGATAAATAGTGGTAAATATTGTGGAATAAAATATGATTTACAACCATAATTGGGGTATTTTTTTGGTGATATAATGAGGACAGTATGACCATAATGGTGAATAATTACTTGTCAATAAAATGTAGGTTGTAATCTGACATATAGATATTAGTTAAAATACCAACTACATTATGGCTATATATATAATATATTTATATTATATAATAAAATATATATAATATATATATATATATAATATATATAATATAATATAATATAATATAAAATAATATAAAATAATATAATATAATAAAATATGATATGATATAATATAATATAATATAATATGATATAATATAATATAATATAATATAATATAATATAATTTAATATAATATAATAAAATATATATATATATACATATACATATATATGTACATATCTATATATATATATGTGTATATATTGATACATTTTTTTGTATATATGAGTCGTAAAGCAACAGTCACCTATATACCCCAATTTTCACTGGTTAAATCCCCAATTTCACTGGCAAAATCTCCACTTCTGTTGGTGAAATCCCCGTTTTCACCGGTATAATCGTCATTTTTGTTGGTTGAATCGTCCCTATCTCAGGGCTTTCCCTACCCTTTGCAAGGACCCTTGGCAAGGTCCAAAGCAGTCCTTGGAGGGGTTGGGCATGCCACTTGGCCTCGCGGGTGCAGTTGGAGATCATCAATGGCTTATAATCTGAAGGAAATTAGAATACCAAATTGTCTAAATTAAGTAAATTTAGTTACCAAATAGTTTAGTTCCTTACCAATTACCTTATCCAATTTAATTGTATCAAGGTAGTAGATAAATCCAAATTAGGGAATTTAACCCATCTAGAATATGGGTTTTGCATGGTTTTGCCAACTAACCAATTCATGATAATCCTAAATTATTGAATTTAATCAATGATAATTCTAACAATGCTAAAATTGGATTTGCCTAATTTTTGTTACGATTATCATTAGTTGGCAACAAATAAACATAAGAAATAGATAAACGAATAGATAATAGTTCTTCTTTGTGTTGCGACTAGTATTTTTGGAATCCTACTATATTGTTATTTATTTGCAAAAAATGCAACATTCAAAAACTGACCCAAATGTAGGTACGTATACCATACATGGAGCTTATTCTACAGGTGTGTAGATGGTGTCAATCCACATTTCTGTATGATATCTACTCAGCGCTGATAATGACAAATGATGTATTTGGATTGGTTCGGTTACATGTGGAAAATTCAAATTTATAGATATGTTATCTCAGAATAAATTTATCACTAAAACAGATTCAAAACGGATAAATTTGGGATCTACTCAAGTCCAGTTATCTCTCATTTTATCATAAAAAACATACCAAAAACCCATGGAAAAAAAACATGATTCCATAAAAGCCCAAGATTTCCCATAAAAACCCAGCATTTCCATAGGATTCCCGGGTCGTGGAACCACCAGATTCACCGGACCTGCGCTTCTCGGCCATAAATCGCCGCTGGCGGCCACAGGTGGAGTGGCCCAGGTCGTTCTTGGCGCGGAGCTGCTGGAGGCTCTCCTGGGAATCACTAGAAATCGTTCGAAATAGATCATCTAGCTATAGCGACTAGAACTAATAGAACTATAAATTTCCTATACATCTAGAAAAATATCCATGAATCCCCCTATAAATCACCATTTTTCTTGGTTTTTCCCCGAGTTGTTATGGTTTTTTTCCGCCCCAAACCCCCAGCGCCTGCGTGTGCTGCCGCTCCGCCAGTTGCTGCACCATGGAGCGCAGGTAGACACGTCCGGTGGAGCCATCCACGCCCGGCAGCTGCTGCATGGCTGCCCTTGGTGGAGAACTCCAACTGGTATCCATATGGTATAGTTGTATAGGTGAACCATATATCCAACTGTGTACATGTATATGTATATAAATATATATATACGTATATATATATATATGTATGTATGTATATATGTATATATGTATATATGTATATATGTATATATGTATATATGCATATATGCATATATGTATATATGTATATATGTATATATGTATATATTGTTATTATATGTTATAATTTTAAATGTCATATATGTCTCGATGTAAAGATGTAAATGTAAGTATGCATTATGTATATATGTATATATTTTATGGTAATATGTATTTTGTATATATGTATATATGTATATATGTATACATGTATAGATGTATATGTATACATGTATAGTATATGTGGGTATATATGTCATGATATGTATATATGTATATATGTAATATGGATATATGTAATATATATATGCACCAGGCCCTGCCACCCCCCCCCTCCCCCCCCCCATATGGGATGGGTCCCATATACTGGTCCCATATGAGATCTTCCCCCTCCCCCCCTGTGGTGTGGTGGGGGTGTGGCACTGTCCCCCTCCCCCCCCTGTGGTGTGGTGGATGGGTCCCATATACTGGTCCCATATGAGATCTTCCCCTCCCCCCCCTGTGGTGTGGTGGGGGTGTGGCACTGTCCCCCTCCCCCCCCTGTGGTGTGGTGGATGGGTCCCATATACTGGTCCCATATGAGATCTTCCCCCTCCCCCCCCTGTGGTGTGGTGGGGGTGTGGCACTGTCCCCCTCCCCCCCCTGTGGTGTGGTGGGGGTGTGGTATGGTATGGTGGGTATGTATGGTGTGTATGGTCGGTCTGGTATGGTAAAGTATGGTATGTTTGGTATGTATGGTAGGTATGGTATGTATGGCATGAGTGGTTGGTATTGTATGGATGGTAGGTATGGTATGTAAGTCTGTTGGATATGGTATGTTTGATATGACAGTATGTATGGTCTGTATGGTATGTATGGTTACTATGATGGGTATGGAATATGTCCTATCTAAGGTAGGTATGGTATGTATGGCATGTATGCTTGCTATTGTATGTATGCTATTGTATGTATGGTAGGTGTGGTAATTACATTTCATATGTATGGTATGTATGGTATGTATGATAGATATGATAGGTATGGTATGCATGGCATCATTGACATGTATGGTAGGTACGGTATATGTTCAACAGAGGTAGTGTTGTCAGAGTACACAGGTAGTAAACAGGAAGTAGATACAGTAGATACATAGCACATGTATGTATGACTATAGGTAGCACGTAGGTACTTTGAAGGAGTATGTGTGCTACGTAGGTCGCCTAAAAGGTAGCATGTACCTAGTAAATGCGAGGCTGGTAGTCAGAAATGCTGCAAAGACCTAGCAA
Organism: Cladocopium goreaui; assembly: GCA_947184155.2. NCBI lineage: Eukaryota > Dinophyceae > Suessiales > Symbiodiniaceae > Cladocopium > Cladocopium goreaui. The sequence goes on from CAMXCT020000334.1 coordinate 106,633, forward strand.
ATACGACGCTGGACCTCAGAAATGCTGCCAATAGCTTGCAAATAGAAGGGAATTGGGGCTACTACCTGGGGACCCAACCCATGGGGGGGGGGTGGAGAGACGGAGGACGGGACCATATATATATATCAAATGCTAACAATTGCTAACCCACCAAAGCCTTGATTTGGGTGCAGGTCGTTGGATTTGAGCAGGTCGAAAACAGGGGTGGGTGAAAATTGGGTAAACATGTGGAGAAGCTTGTGGATGAATTTATCTATACATATATATATATATATGTGTGTATTATAATACATATATATATAATTATTATTATTATATATATGATTATACATATATATATATATATATCCCGAACAAATTGATGTTCTAGTCTAGAGGAACATGAAAGTTGGAGTTGGTAGACCCTTTTTTGCACATTTGCTGCGGATGTTTGGCTTGGTATTTGCCGATCTTCAGTGATTTTCAGCTGTCGCAGCTGCATAGCAAAATCCCTTAAATGCCTGAAATATACTTAACATATCTTAGAATTACTTAGATATACCTATAGCTTGAAAAGCGGGAACCTAGAAATGATAGGCTTATAGGCGTTCCTATGTTCATTATTTCTCAAATCCCCAAGTTTGATTGGTTTGACCCAAATTCTTAATGTACCCATAGGACTCATCTATTTTGGTTCCTATAGATATCTATAGTTTGGTTTTCGTGCATATGAAATCCCATATACATATATAATCATATATACATCTCCTGGGGGTCCGACTTTTTGAGCGACTAGTAACCCAAATATGACCAGGGCATATTCCATGTATACATATAACTGGGTTATAATGTGGTTGTGACCCGCTGAGTAACTGGGATTCCCAGCTCAGGGATTATGATCAAGCTCCTATTGTTTTCGAAACACGTACTGTAGTACTGTAGCCATCTCGATATTGGAAACTATGATTCATTCCCATAGAAACTGCATCTTGTTACATATTCCATGAAAAAATGGCTATGTTCCATCGATTTTCCCATAAATTCTCCAACCCCAACCCCCACCAAGGTTTCCCTCACGGGTGTGGCCATCAACCACGACGGCCGCGCTGCCACCATCACGGCGCCCAACGGCACGGCGCAGCAGCGCGTGCTGCGCAGCGCGCTGGCCGAGCGACAGACGCAGGGAGAGGACGTGACGATGATCGAGTGCCACGGAACAGGCGCGACGGGTTCATTGGGTTCACTGGGTTCACTCACCATGAATAGTGGTGGTATAGCAATCAACAATGGTTATAAGTTATAACATGTTACCATATTTTCCAGTATAACAGAGTTAACAGAGTTTAGACTTCTAAACTTCCTTTGATACTAACATGTGAAATCACTACTTGTACTGGTATATAGTGATAACTGATAACAATCACAATGATCAATAATGATATATAATTGGGATATAACCACAAAGGTTGGGGATTTGACCAACAATCAACACTGTGGTTATAGTATGTTATAGTAATCAAGATGGTTCAAGTAATTACAATTGAACAATGGGTTGCAACCACAATCATTCAATGGTGGTATTGTTCATTATTGTAATGTGGTTCTGAAAACATGAAGAATATGATTGTAGTAATTATAATGGGATATGATACTAGCCACAAGATGAAGATTAAATGGGGATGTTGATGGATTTTGGCTACCTTTTCTTTTGTGATTATAAGGAGTCAACGGGGGTTAATGTATCGAACATAGATAGCAGGGTCAGGGACAGGTTTTACCAAGCAACACAGGGATTAGGGTTCAATGTAGGTTTAATGCCACAATAACAAAATTCATAATAGTTAAAAGTTAAATGCGAATTTCACCTAACAATTTAAGGTGATTTTTTGGATGAATATAATTTAATGGTATAAAAACCAACCCATAATGGTGACATTTCCCTTCGGATGGTGGATCCTGTGGGAGCCTCTGCCAGGCACTGCTTTGGGTGACCCCATCGAGGTTGGTGCGCAGCGGGCAGTCTATGGCAAAGGTGCGATGGAGTTGATTGATCGGGTTGATTTGATTTATTCGATTGATGGGTTGATTCTTGAGGAAGTAGATGTTCAACATTGTTCAACTAGTTCGTTGATGGCAAATTGACCGGCTAATGTTCAGCTAGTTTCTCAGTGACTGCGATTCAGCTTTGGATTAAACCTGTTCCAACTCTGCGAACGGACCCTTTTTTGTGGAGTATTTCGAGCATCCGACTGGCGGCATTCGGTGGATCATCACCTTATCGAAAAACTCGCGTCGGTACAACGAGCATGTTTCTTAACTGTATTTAATAGTTAATTTATGTTAATTTAATTATGTTAATTTATGTTAATTTAACGGCTAACTTCAAAAACGTTCAGTACCAGTGCTGTTGGGTATGTCTCAAAACGATCCACCGGTCATTTCTGGTTTTTCGGTGCTTTGAAAAACCGCCGGGCGCTTGTCGAGGCCGCAGCGAATCGCAGCCATTGATCCTGGCTGCCACGAAGAGCAACATTGGGCACTTGGAAGGTGCGCCTTATGGGACCAAAAGTCAGGGCGTAACCAGACAGTTCAGGCGTAACCATCCCTTGAGGGGTTGATAAACTGAAGCACTTCGCGTAGGGGGACGATAGGGGACGCGATGATAAACAAAGATGGTGTTATTTGTGGGATAGATCTGAGGATGAATGGGATATGGTGGTTTCGTGTGGTTTCCTGAAATAGGGCTACCCCCAAATCATCCATGGATGGATTTTCCATTATAAACCATCCATTTTGGATACCCCCATTTATGGAAACCCCCATCTAGCACAGTATAAGTCATGAGATGTATCATCTAGCTGACCAAATATAACGAGGAAAGAGCCAACAATGGTCCTGAGGATACAGCTACAAGCGCTAGCGTTAAGTCGTATCAGCTTGTAAAAGTCGTATCGGGAGGCCGTGCGCCTGGAAAAAGTTCAAGTTTGGCATCACCACAATTTTAGTAATTGAACAATTTCATTGTTTTGGGGCCGTGCGCCTGGAAAAAGTTCTTTTTTTTTATTGCGTTGATTTTAAAAAATATATTTGATCATTCTTTCAAGGGGGCGCTGCTTGCCTGCTGCTTGCCTGCTACTTGCTGCTGCTTGCTGCTGCTTGCTGCTGCTTACCTGTGTATCGCCGCCGTGCCATGGGGATGATGTGACTTTTCCCGCCTGATGTGACTTAAGTACGGTGCTCGTACTAAATAAATAAATATTACCAATCTTGGGATACAGCAGAGATACTACAGTACCAACAGTAGCCCAGACATACTGTATTTATACTGTATTTAACAAGTATATTTATACTGTATTTATACTGTACTTATACTGTATTTATACTGTATTTATTGAATGACCATGAATGACCAAAATGTCAGAATAAATATTAGTGTGTCCAAACATTTTCTGCCCCAGCCATGAACCGTTTCCCAGCTGAAAATGGGTTCCAAGCTTTTGGGGCCATGTGAGCAGTGGCTGCTAAACCCTGGTTGGCTGATGATTATAGGGGATTATACTACCCAAATCTACCCAATATATTGGGGATTTTGATGGATTTTGAACACTGCTCATGTGTCCGTAATATTCTTATTTTCATGACGAAGCAGAAGGAGACAGAGCCATGACTTCATGTTTGATACTGCAGCGTCGAAGATGGTTGAAGCACCTCCCAGTTTGTTTCACGATCTAAATGCCACTAATCCAAGAAGTGTTGAAAACATTCCAGTCAACTCCTCCTATGGCCAAAATTCATGGTCTATCGCAAAAAGATTCGCTGAAACTCACAAAAAATGGGTTTGTATGAATTTCTAACAATGTCCAATTCCAGTTTGGTTACCTAAAATCATTGCGCCTATATATCATCTCAATATATTGTTCACTATGGTTCTATATCCCATTCTATCCCCCATAACTCACCATAAAATGTCATCAGTGTCATCCTATGACGGTGAAATCCACCGTCAGTTTTTGTGTTTGGATGGGAAACTGAGGAAACTGTTGTGTTGGTTATATTCCCAAAAACATCCCCATCACATTAAACAATATTAACACAATTATACAAATCAAAATCACAGTTTTCACATCCTATTGAATCATATTTTTCATCACAGTAAACATCATATTAAGTCATATTAAATCCCCATGTTTTTGATGGTTAAATCCCCTAAATTATGCCACCTAAAATGGCCAGGCTCCGCCGGTGTTGCCGGCATCTCGAAGGTCATTTTGGCCATCACCAAGGTGGGATGATTTCCATGGGCGACTATGGCATGTTTTAATGGCGGTTGAAGGCATTGGAATTAGCAGAAACAATGATTTTTTGTTGGGAAAGTTGGGAAAATTGATCAGCAGTTGATCAGCGTGGTATCAAAACTTGGAAGTGAAGCAACAGATCTGGGCTTTTGATGGACGATCGGAAGTCAGTAGATGTCCGTTGTGGCGCTGTCACGAGATGATGTCACCAGATGCGACTTTGGAGGCTCAGATCACCCCGAATTTGCACTTGGAAAAACTGAATCCAAACATCGATCTCTCGGGCTTCCACGTCTTGATGTGCCTCGGTGAGATCCCGTCCGAGGGTAAAAATTGGATCTTGGGTATACCAAGACTCGAAAGGTCACGGACTCGGGGAATGAGTGAAGCTACCGAAAGTTGACAAGGCTCCAGATTTGCGCACTCTGTGCAGAGGAAATTCCCTGTCAAAATGGGAGTTTACAGAGAATTCAGTACATGTCATCACAGGCACTCAGAGTGTCCCATGAAACAGAGAGATGCTGCAACCTAAGACAAAGAACATATTAAAAATGATGAGGGTTCATGGTGGTTCATCAAACTTCCAGGCGAATAAGTGCCCAAAGTTTAGACCCTATTTGTTTTTAGTAGACGCTGTGGCTTTGTTAAATTTCTTCCATGTCTTCGTTCATCGTTGGGACACCAAGGCCGGACAAGTTGGTGGAATGGAAGAGTGCCAGCTTGCGCTCTGGTGTCTCTCATCTGAGGTTTCGGTGACCACGGTAGAACCGAGTTGAACCCCTTCGATTTTTCAGGGGAAAAATCCATGGGTTTCCGGATGTTTCCGGAGTTTCCGAACGCATGTTTTTCCCTGAAGCATCTGAAGACAATAAAAAATGGGCAATGAGTGTTTGTATCTCTGCTAGACCCTTCAAAGTGAGAAAAGATGAAGAAAATTATCCCTATAATGGCTTTCCTTGTGTGCTTGAGACTCTGAAACATATCAAACAAATTCAAACAATATCAATGAATCAAAGACAGATTGCCAAAAATCCTGAACTGCCCTGGATGTTTGTCTTCCACCTAGGTGTCCTCCTTCGGTTTCTCTGGCACCAACGGCCACGGTTTGATGGAAGCCACGCTGACGAACGCCACACCGCCCCAGAGGGCACCCATGAAGTTCGCGCGCAAGGTGCCACGGGGCTGGTCAACCCATCCCCAACCCCCCAAAAAGATGCTGAATTTGGTAATATCTCTAGTTTGACCTTTCGATCTACTTTGGGGTTACTATAGCGTGATGTAACTCGCAACCTGGGTTTTAACCACTTGAAATTTGGGTTACCCTTAGGTAATCGAACCTGGAAAAGGAAAAATATTTGTTCCATTTTGTTCCTCTTTTCGGATAATCAAAAAGTGCTAGCCCCGTTCCCCGGGCTGATCCAGCCGCAGGATGCAGATACCCTCCGAGTCATGAAAAAATGAGAGTTTGTCAACATGGCAATCATGGCTTTTATAGGGAAATCATCCCCTTTTATGGCCTTCATTCAGGTTATATAGTGAAATAGTATAATTTACCCAGATAAGATGGTTGGTCTTTGCAAACTTTTTCAGAACTGGAACTGGGATCAGCACGGAAAGGAAGGCTCGGGTCGCCGGCAGGTGTTGAAACCATGGAGGGAATGGATGAAGACAGTTCTGTACTTGGAAGACTCTTGGACTGCTCCAGAATCTGCAATTTGAAAACATGTTCTGATATGTTCTGCAGATGAATTTTGGATCTCATGGAAACAAGTCGTTTTTGGCATTTGGTGAAACTGATATGAACGAATTGGCATGACTTGAACAAATCAGCTACTTCTTTGTCCACGTGTTTACACCCCCATGTCCCAGCAGACAAACTGCCACCATGTTGCACAGTGCGGTGGCAGGCAGCACCTCTGAATTACGGGACGTCTGTGGGGTACCTGATGACTTACCCTCCAGTAAATTAACATAGACCCTGAAAATCACCCATTTTTAATGGAAACTAGTCTTCCAACCCCGATGACTGCCAGGGTCTATGTTAATTTACCAGAGGGTAACAGATAGAAAAAATTGGCAGTTTCAAACTGGTTCAAGCCTCCAGATCCGTTTCCATCCAGATGTGATGAACCCAGTTCACCAGCATGTTTCTTCGGATAGATCTGATACCCTCTGGTAATTTAACGTAGCTATTGAATATGGCCATTTATAGTGGATTTTCCCATTAAAAATTGTGATTTTCCATAGCTATGTTAAATTACCAGAGGGTAGATCTGATAGGCCCGTTTGGGATGTGACATCCACCTTGAAGCGTGCAGCCAAGGATTGGTTGCCTGCCGATGTGGTTCCGACCTCCGGCCTGGTGGAAGGAACTGCCGTGCTGGCCACTCAGAGCCTGTCCGATGAGTTGCTGAAGGCGCTGCCGAAGGCAGTGCCTTGGAGGAACAACAAGGAAGGGGGCAGAAAACTGAGGATTTGGGAACATAAAATGGGGGGAATGTTCCCAAAAATATCCAAAAAATGGGAGAGTCAAGTTCACCAAGGCAAAATGCGTATTTCAATGTATTTCTTGCTTTTGCCACAGGGGGTTGGGGGATGTTTGGACAGTCTATCGAGATTGCCAACCCTGTGGTTCCATGCGTTGCTTGTTTTTGCGGCATATCAAATGAGAATGTGGGCAACAAACGTGGAGATTATACCAACAATAGTGGTGGAATTCACCAACAAAAGTGGAATATGATGCAACCTACCCCTTAAAATTTGGGGACTTAACCAGAAAGCAACTGGCTAGCAAGGAACACATATTCATATTGGTGTTTTGAGCACTTCACAAACCAAGTGATCCAGGCGTTATAGCCAACATGTTTATACTTGTTTGGGGTATGCATCTGATGACCCCTCAAAAACTGGGACAAAAGCATTGACGGCGGACACATACACCCATGAATTCGCTGTTGTACCCACCAAGAACCCCCCACGACCCGCTTATTGCACGTTTGATATTCCAAATTGTGCTGTTCATATTCGTATCTACATAGTGATGTGCAATGGTGTGCACACATGCATGTGTATGAATGTGTCCTTCCGTGCTTGTTTGCCTTAATGTGTTTGCAGAAGATCCTACTGTCTCTCCGTGGTGGCGATCGTCCCATTTCAACCCAGGTGGCCGTGCAACTTTCCGAGCCCAACAAGATGGCTGAGGCCGGTCCTGATCTTGGGCCTGCTGGGTGGCTTCAACTTGCATACCATAGCTATTTGGGATGACCATGTAGCTTCCAACTATAATGACTATAGCATAGTTATAGTTGGTATATCGTTAGAGCTATTATAGTTGCTATAGTCAACTATATTATAGCTGGTAACTATAATAGCTCTGTGATGGATTCAAAGCGCCAAGCAAACGACAAAACGCGAAGCAGACCGAGTACCTCTTCTTTGGGTGCCAGTTTCCATGGTTCTCACACCGGCGGGGCACCTGTTGCCCAGAGTATCACCTATCAAATGTGACGGCAGTAAGATCATAGATGTCCTTGAATGTTCGGCCAAAACTGGTAATTCAAACAATACTGTCTGGTTGGTGGTTTGGAAGATTGTTTATTTTTCCATTTCATATATGGGATGTCATCCCAACCCCATTGTCGAACTCCATCATTTTTCAAGATGGTTATTGCACCACCAACCAGCTTCGTGTTATGTAAAATGTGTAAAAATACTCAGAAAGTGCAGCATTGACACGTTTGTTCCTTCGATAAGATGTTTGAAATATTGGTCCCACATGTAGAGATCCCCATTTTGGGCGCCATGGATGCTGGCAAGAATCCCTGGTTGGTGGTTTGGAACAGGTTTTTTTCCATTCAGTTGGGAATTTCATCATCTCAACTGACTCATATTTTTCAGAGGGGTAGGTATACCACCAAGCAGATCCAAGTGCAGCACATGTTGTTTCTATCCACAACTCATGAGGCCATGAAGGGTCGCCCTGCAGCAATCTTCTGTGCTGACGCGGAAACCCCCAGTGGGGAGCCATCCATGAAGGTGGCTTGGGAAGGGATGAGCCATGTCCGGTGGAGATGTTGACGGTCAAGAAAAAGGGGGTGGATGGGGCTGATTGCTGCTGAATATGCGCGACTCATATCCGATTATTCTACATACTTATTCCCATTACTACAAGTTTCTTCTAGCTGAATGTGGATTCTTGATTTTCTTGCGGGAGATTCAGATATTTTCCCCGCGATGCTGTATAAATTTCCTGTTTGGCACCGTTGGTTTGATAGGAAAGAAATCCCAGAAACTGGGGACCCAGTAGTACAGCAGGCAGTTTTAGATTGGTTGAAAATCGTAGAGTACAGCCTGCTTGAGAAGTGTACGTCCATGGCATTACATGGCATAGCGGTGGTTTTGCAACAGACCTGGCCGTTGGGACAGTTGACGTTTTGAAGATGATGCTAAGCATGAGTTGCAAAGATACCTAAATAGTCAAGGTTCAGCCCTTTCTTTCCTTGTTTGGCAATGGAGTCAGAAGTTGAGTGCACCAAGAGGCTATCCCAGTGACAAAAAATGAGTGGAACGGAAAGCCAGGAGGGGACTATACCAGGGAAAGCAACTTTTTATTCACAGTTTGTCTTCCTCCTTTGTTCATCCTTCTTGAAAATGGAAAAACCATGTGTGTCATTATCAGTTGGTGGTTCACTAGTGTCACTAGTGGTTCTTGGTGATTCATCACTGAAAACGGTGATATGTATTGTGCAAATATCAGGATTCGAGTCATTAATTACATTTAATTACATCATATCCTATTACATCAATTTACATCATATCACAGTCATACCATCCCATGGATTTTCATGGTTCATATGACATCCCCCTACCCCCCCTACCTTTCTCCATGGAAGGCCTTGGAACAGTTGCTGGTCTTCCTGCAAGCTGCCGCCACGGCCGAAGATCCCAAGCTGCTGCTGGTCGTCACGCGCGGCGCGCACGAGGCCGGAGCCTCCTTCGACGGCGCCTGTGCGCTGTGGGGTCTGCTGCGCTCCGCGCGGATCGAGATGCCACGGCTGGTCATCAAGGCGTTGGATGTGGATCTCAAAGCCGCCAGGATTGGATTCAGTGACCAAAACCATCCAACAACCCTGATACTGTTGGGAGAAATCCTGCACCACCAAAAGGATGGTTGAAACCCTATAAATAGTGGGATAAACCATCTATCAACTGGTGCAGGATTTCTTCCATCCACAGTAGGGGTGAGAGCCCCTAGAAATCTGAAGGGATGAGGGTTTTGAACACTGCTCAGTTAGAGTTTTCTGATGTTTTTTTGGACGATGTTTCTAAGTTTAGATCCAGAAGAGTCTTCGTAGACTGCGAGGATGATCATGATGATCCCCAAACGACGGTTTGTTCAGGGGAAATTCATGGGCAAAATGTTGATACATTGAGATGCCACCCCTGGCTTAAACCCCTAGGATGTTTCATTGGCGGGATAGCATTTTAGTAGCAACTTATCACCTCTTAAAATCAACCAGGGTTTGTTCATCCAGCTGTTGACGTTAGGGCTGTATGATGTGCTCAGTCCAAGGCAACCAATCAGGACGTGGCCAAGGCTTTGCGAACGATGGGTTGTGAAGGGCTGGACGGCAATCACAAGGGTACGTGTAGGATTTTGTTACCATCAACTTTAAGTCCCTTGAAATCGATTCCAGAAAACTAGTGTTGAGAAACTGGCAGAAGTCAGAATCACTCTATATACCCTCTGGTAATTTAACATAACTATGGAAAATCATGGAAAATCACCATTTATAGTGAATTTATGTGAATTGTCCCATTAAAAATGGTGATTTTACATAGTTGTGTTAGTTTACCAGAGGGTAAATGGGTTTGTCACACGGCCCACCAGAAACCACCATCAAGCAGTGGATGGACTGGAGATTTCATCGCCATCATCCCATAAGCCCACAAGCAGACGGCTTAAGATCCAGCCACAAAATCCATGGGTTTTTCCCTTCAATCCCAACCGTCCATGGAAAAAAACAAGTTCAAAATCCACGAAAATCTCTGAAAATCCCCAAGATTCGCTCCATTTTTTCCAGCCGAAGCAGAAGGAATCTGTTCGCCTTCAGGCCGTGGCCCTGGAGCTTCAAGGCGCCGACAACGACGTGGAGGCTATCACGGGTAGCGCTGGACGTCGGGTGCCGCGGGTGGTGGAGGCGCCACAGGAGGCGTTGCAGCTGCAGAGGCAGGATGCTATGAGAGATGCAGAGAAGATGGCAACACAGGCGGGATATGGCGGGATGGGAGGTTTCAGGCTGTTTTTTGATTTGTTTTTCGTGAAAAATGATGAGAAATGATGAACCAGCGATACAGGGATCTTTCATCAGAAATTTATACAGAGCTTTTGAAGGGGAGATTCAGCCTCGCTCACTCTTTCTGGCGTTGATGGGAGGAGGCTGATATGCAAAGATTTGGCTGAATCGTGCCAGCACCGTAGCAAGTGGTTGGGGAAATACTACAGGGATTCGAAGGCGCTAACCATAGTTATAACCCAGCGTCATGAACAGGAAAAGCCACTTAGGGCAGTTACTAACCATTGTCTGGTTGGTGGTTTGGAAGATTTTTTATTTCTCCGTATATTGGGAATTTCATCATCCCAACTGACGAAGTCATATTTTTCAGAGGGGTAGGTATACCATGACTCGGTCGATCTTGAGTAGATCTTGAATAGATCCACCTGGGTGAGAATTGCAATAACCATAGTTATCACCCAGCAGCTTTTAACCATAGTTATAGACTAACTGGCCATAGTTACAACCTATACCACCAACCAGCTAACTCAGCTAACCATGGTTATTTTTAAAACGATTCCACCCTTTCGAAAGCCAGGTCAAGCAAGGGCTGCAGCTGGTCACCGGTGGTCTGGGCGGTTTGGGCCTGGTAGCGGCAGAGGAGTTGGTGGCCCTGGGGGCACCAGGCGCCATGGGTCAATGGTGATTTAATGAAGGAAAAGTGTGATTTAACTGCTGAAAATGGTGATTTAACGGCTGAAAATTCTGATTTAACTGCTGAAAATGCTGATTTAATGAGGGGAACTGGTGATTTAATGGGATTTTATGGGATATACCCAACAAACATGTAGTTGCCCTCTGGTAAACTAACAGTTTGCGAACTGGAAAATCACAATCTTTAAGTTCGGTAAATCAACTAGTTCTATGTGCCATGTTCTATAGCTATGTATGTTAAATTACCAGCGGGTAATAGATCCTCTATGTTTGATAATAACAGTATTTATGGTTTATTAATGGTTTATGGCTAATTATTATTGATTATTGTTGACGGTTTAATTACGAATAAAAACCATCAGTGATTGATTAATAGATATTGATAGATATCATATCTATGTTAGAAATATAATCTAATCTAGATAGACAATAGTTCTCCCATACTCAGTGATTAATCATGGAACATCAGTGATTGCAGGTAAGAACGGCAACTGCTAGATGTGATGTTCTATGATTCAGTGATTTGTATTGATGTATAATTCTCACTGATATAGATATATGTAATTTCACTGATTTTCACTGATGTTCTATGAGATTGCTTGGTGATTTAATGTCATTTTATATGTGATGTGTTTGCCGTTTTTCCAATATGTCTTAATGGTTAGATTGGATGGATTGTTAAGATGGAACATCTTTGGGTATCTCTATTACAATGAATAAACTTATATAATAATGAACCATGTTATAATACATATTATCGTATTACCCCTATTATTGTTGGTTTTATAATACATAATTATTACAGGTTATTCCTTGTTTGATTTTCCTTCTTTGCGATCCTTGAGCCTCAGTGAAGATAAAGAATTATCTGCCTCTGCGCTTGTAGCTGGGCTTGGGTGGCCACTGGCATATAAATAGAGAACATCCAGAGAGATGAGAGAACATGCTGTTCTCTTCCAGGAGCTCAATTATTCAAAGATAATGTGTATAATATTATATATATGTATATATATACATATAATTATAGAATATTATATATATACGAATATTATATATATATACACATTATATCTAGGTCGGTTGTAACCCCAGTTCCCTGCTACAACCCCCATTCAAGGCGAGTTGGAACCCACAGAAATCCGTGGCAGGTCTTTTGCTCACTTCCCGCAGTGGATGCGTGGCGGAAGGCGCGCTTGGATGGAAGTCACTGTTTTTTTTAAGGGTGGGATATCTTTATCTTAGTTATATTAACATAGAAATGGAAAATCCCAACTTTCAATGTGAATATGGATGCTAATCAATCTATAAATGGGTGATGTTCCATTGCAAGGTCTTAAATTACTGGAGGGTAGACATTTGGGGAGCGGAAACAAACATGTCTTTGTCGGATGATGGTCCCCATGGACCAATATTCCAATCAATCAGAAATGTCCAACTGCCACTCTTCTGTAGTCCAGCAAAGGGTGTGTTTCTTTATGGCCCTAGTTTTAGTTGAAATCAGTAGCTTGCCATGGTTTATTGTTGGTGCTATGTTCTGATTTGGCCACCAACAATGAGTAGTAGGTGGCTCCATCATGCTCTTTTAGAATCACAATCATCCAGCCGATGGTCCGGGCTGCGTCAGTTTCACCATGTTTCACCACTCGAGGTCAGAAGCGTTTACAAGATCAATTGAAGCGGCTTCAGCTTTTGCCTGGACTGTTGCTTGGTGATGATTTCTACATGCGCGCATGACCGATGGTTTTCCAGTGTTTTCCATGGTGTTTTGATGGAAAATGTGTTCTCAACCCACCAGTACCCCTCATGACATAGGGGTGACATGGGGGGGCTGCTCATGTTGTCCCTTTTTCAGTTTTTTCTCAAAAAGTTCACCGCCTTTTTGCCGTGCGGATTGCGTGCTCCTCTCCCCGCCATGAGTTGCTTCGGAACGACTTTCTTCGACCAACGCATGCGCCAGTCGGGTACCTACCAGGTGAAGCTGAGCCGCGAAGGCCTGGAAGCCTGGGGTATTCAGACCTTGCACGCAGAAGGCCAAGATGATTTGGTGATTGCTAGCATCAACCGGAACGGCACTCCTGTAGGCAAGTGGAACCAGAAATCTGACGATCCCGTGGTTCATGATAGGCCCATTCTGAATGTGAATGGCCACAGCAGCATCCAGGACATGTTGGATGAGCTCCGCTACGCCCGAACTTTGAAGATGGAAATCTCTCTTCGTTTGAGTCGTGAGCACCACATCCTGCTCCGTCAACATCGTAGGTCAGAGGAGCTCAGGGTCCGTGTGGCGAAAGTGGAAGCGATGCTTCAGGAGGCGCCACAGATGGAAGGCGTTGCTGACGCTTGTCCAGTGTGTTTGGATGACATGGCTTCACAGGGATCGGTGAATCGGCTTCCCTGTGGCCATTGTTTCCATCGAAGTTGTATCTCCAAATGGTTGGTCAAGGCATTCTCTCCAACCTGCCCCTCCTGCAAGAAGCAGCTAGAGATTCCAGGCATGGATGAGGGAGAATACCAAGATGTTGAAGGAAGTGACATACAGGCGATGAACTTTTGATTTTCAATGATTTGCAAACTAGCAGTATAGTTGACTAGGTCAGAAGCTGTGGGTCAACCACCGCCCAGTTTGCATCCGTTCCAGAGGCTTTTTCCAGCAGATGCGTTGCATGCACTGCCGTGACCTAGGGCACTAGCGGATCCAATGACTTCACATGTTCTGAATTGGTAGCGGTAGGGACATACACATCACCACTTCACTATACTCCCACAGCTCCTATTTGATGAACAGAAGTTCAAATTCCGGCAGGAAGTGAAAGGATCAACAGCTGGCGCTGCTAGATGCCCAATGAATTGCCCGAAGATCAACATCTTCGAAGTCAACCATGAACAAGCCCAATTTTCTTTTCTTCCCTGTGGATTGGCCGGGATGCCTTCCACGTCTTAAAAAAATTAAAGGGGCGATGAACCAATGGCAAGTGCCAATGGCAAGTGCCAATGGGAACGACTACGGCTCAAAGTAAAGGAGTAATGGTTTTTATTTGTGTGTCTTGATAGGGATGATAAGTTCATATTAGAAGTTGTTTGATGTTTCTCAATGACCAGGATTCTTATATCATCTTATATCTATGTATATATATATATATTATATATATATATATATATTCTTATATATGATCTTATTATATATTGGTGGTTATGGTTTTTTATTCAGCAGTGGTTCCGGCTTGGCACTTCGCTCCAGTCAGCGAGCTATGCTTTGATATGGCTGTGCCGTGGTAAAATGACGTTTTTTTATGCCTTGGATCAATGGGTTGTTTTTAGGGAGAAAATTTACAGAGAACCATGGCAATTTTTTTTCTGAGATGTGGTGGGTTTTCCGAAGAAAAAAAAACCTTAGACTAATGATTGGATGAGCAAAAATAGCATGTTGTTCCTGGAAAAGAGGATGATCCTGAGATGACTATGGGGATCTTCGGGCCTGAAAAAACATCCCATAAAAAGGCAACAGAGCTCCATCTCCAATGATCCGTGTGAGCAGTGGCTGCTCAATCCCTGTTGGTTTATGATTGTATGGGCTTATAATTACTATCCAATATTGGGATTATATTGGGGATTATGATTGTATGGGTTTATGATCCTAATAACGGTTTATGATAATTACTATGATGCATATTGGGTTTTTTTTTGGGGATTATCATCATGCATTGTGGGAATCCCGTTCTTAGCCAGATGTTCATGGAAGAACCGAGGTTTTTGTTGGTTTTTGAACACTGCTGGAATATGTGGGGAGTACTCCTTGTGTCGCAAGCTGAGGACAGTTCAGCTGAAGGCCTGCGACGCAGGCAAGGCCAGCAATGTTGCGAGCCTCTTGCAAGAGGCCAAGGATGCCAAGGACCCGGTACGAGGCATGGAGTTGCTGGCTTGGGGATCTTCGACCTGGTCGAGGAAACCACAAAACCCATGGGAATTTTCCCTGGTTAGTGAAGGAGTAGTAATGAGGAGTGGGATTTCCATGGATTTCCCGATTTCCGTACAAGTTTGGCCCAGTATTTTCCCAGGTTGTTGCTTGGGATAGACCATTCGCGTCCACTCCTGTTGCTATGGAATTGCCCTCCATGGGCGATGCTATGGTTTTTTCATCACTACTAAGAAGTTGGCCATTCATCTCAAATCTCATGCCTCTTTCGGACACGCAAGTCCAGCATTCTTCTTCAATAGGGATCATTAGGATTGTCAAGGCTAAAGATTTATGTGATCCCTTGAGCTACCATTTCCCGATGGTTTTTGGCCTTCCAGGGGCAGAGCCACTCCTATTGCTGGGAAGATGGTATACAACTCATTCAGCAATCCCTATCAGACCTATCAACCAAGCGGTAGGACATAGTGGAACCAATCCTACTGCTGAACTGGTTGGACATGGCTCCTAAAACCTGTTCTAAAACACGTCAGAAAACAGGGACATCCTGAATTCAGTGAGTTTAGGGGATTCCACGTAGAGAACATCTATCAAAATGGCATGAGATACCGAGTTCAAGCCTGCCCATTTGGATCCCCGTTGTTGCCACTGGGCCTGCCCCGCCCCTTGCCAGGCGTGGTGCACGCTGCAGGCATCCTGGATCGATGCCCTCTGGTAGAGTTGGATGCTGGACGCCTGCACAAGGCCTGACACCAATCAGAACAATCAGAAATTGAAGGTGTGTTTCCATAAATGGATGCCCTAGAATGGATGGTTTATAATGGAAAATCTTATCAAAATGGATGATTTTGGGGGAACCCCCATTTTAGGAACCCCCCAAATAGATCCAAATAGGATCATAGCTACAGGATGGAGACCTCTACATAGGTAAGTTGGGCAGTTTCCAATACCTCTGTAGGTTGATATGTCAGTGGGGTTCTGGTTTGATGGGCAATGTTATGACATATGACCAAAAAAAAAATCAACCAGCCAGCAGAACCAATCCACAATCTTGGAAAATGACATTCAAATTGGATGTAACATGATGTAACCAGCAAACTTGGGACATGAACTAACACAATGCTGGAATGTGACCAAAAAAAGATCGGAGAAAATTCGCATTTCACCGACAAACATCGATGGGAAAATCATGGAAATCACCATTTTTTTCAGCACCGGAGAAGCAAGGAACAACCAGTGATTCCTGATCAGTGTAGAACAAAAAAATGCCGGGTACTGTATACACCAACAACAGGTATCGCCAACACAACTGAACATGCGTACAACCAGAAAAAAACGTCAAAAAAGCAAGCAAAATGGGTACTGTGCGTGGAACCAACGACAACCAGTACTGTAGAAATGTGTGGTTGAGCAACCAACAACAAGGACTGTACGATCAAGAGCAAACAGCATTTCAGTCTACATAGCCAGTGATCCCACAATAGAATGATCAGAAATCAGTAGATAATCATTATCAATCATGATCAATCATGAATACTCGTGATTATACAGCACTATGAATCATATATATCTATAATCATATTGTATCATACTATATCATGAAGTCATACTGTCATGAAGTATGCTGAAGTATTGATGATGAGTATAGTACTCTCCGTAAAATGTTTTATATCACACTATCATGAAGTCTTGGCGATGGGTATTATATTAGTAGATATGAATATTTATGAATAATCCAAGAGTAGTTCATCATCAATTTACTCCATCATCATCATCATCATCATCATCATGATTTTCAATGATTATGAGTATATCATCATAGTATACCATTCATATTTTCCCATACAAAACCTGGTTATACACCACGAGATCGAAGCCGGAGAAAAGCCACCGCCCAAAAGCAGGTCATGAGTCCAAAGGCCAGTGGCGCCTGGCATCTCCACGACATGGGCGAGGACTTGGAACTCTTCGTGCTCTTCAGTTCGGTCTCAGCCACCATAGGCATCCGACCCAAAAAAAAAGGGGAAGAGTGTGGTGATTATTTGGGTAAATTATAACGACCTCACTGCGACCTCACTGGAATCATGGTTAGTAAGGGGAATCATCCCCAAATGGCCTTAATTCAGGTTAGTGAAATATTATAATTTACCCAGATTACTGTAATGTAATGATTAATGTATATGAATGTAATATGAAAATCATCCGACTTAAATGATTTTCATATATATTAATGTAGTGATCATAAGAGTAAGATGAATATGAATGTAGGAATGACAACGACAATGATAATGATACTGAGAATAGTAGTTAACAAAGATAATTATGATACTGGTCGGTGGATCCACCTCAGTTTGCTCAGGAGATGATTGTGAGCCTCTCAGTCAGACTTGAAACGACCAAATTAGTCGAGATCAGTTATGCATTTGGTCAAAAATTGGTACCCTCAAACTGGGATGATTTTGGGGTACTTAGCTGCAGGGGAGCTTGTACGTCCGAAACATGTGTATGAGTTTTTTCTCACCAAGGGTGTTTTTTTCCCCCTGGCGCAGCACATGGGTGAAAAGTATGCTGGATCACCATGTTGGAGTTGAGATCCGATAGGCTTCAAACCATTGACACCGTTAACTTACTGGTGCGTTTTACGCAGGGTTGCTGGGGGTTGCTGGGGGTTGCTGGGATTATTATTAATAGTGATGAAATGGATCATTCCCGAAAATTCCCTAAGCATCATTGACACCAATAGTTTGATGGGAATGCTCTACCCTCTGGTAAACTAACATAGCTATTGAAAATGGCCATTTATAGTGAGTTTTCCCATTAAAAAATGGTGATTTTCCACAGTTATGTTAGTTTACCAGAGGGTACTCTGAAAAACGACCCTCATCCGACCTACATATTGACCTGGGGCTACCCGGAGCCTCATGGGTCAGGCCTTGCGGGCGGCGCTTCCTATGCCGCAGCAAACTGCACCTTGGCCGAGATTCACCTTGAAAATAGGATGGCTCAATACAAAACCAGGGGTTGGTAACTGTCCCATTTTGGGAATATTGGACATCACCTTATAGTAGCCACTATAGACCATATACCTAATGGTTGGGTTTGGCCTTTTTGTTTTTTTTGGGTACCCCATGTTTGGGTTGTATCATATGGTATGAAGACATAGTATTTGCATCTCTTTGGTGATCCATTTTCCCAAAACATCAGACATCATCCAAATGTAGATGAAATGATAAACATGTTATATATATGAAATATAACATCTATATATATATATATGTACATAAATGTAAGAGTGTATATATGCATATATATATATATTCCGAAGCCCCCCTTAGAAAGCCCTTGCCGCATTTGCCCCGCTGAGGCTACTTGGACGGCTTGGCCGCATGGCGCCACACTGCGCTGAGCCGCCATGCTGTGAGCCTCAAGTGGGGCCCTGTTTCAGAGGTGCCAGCTCTGCGGTTGGGGGAATAAGCCTTACCCTCTGGTTACCCTCTGGTAATTTAACATAGCTATTGAAAATGGCCATTTATAGTGGATTTTCCCATTGAAAATAGTGATTTTCCATAGCTATGTTAGTTTACCAGAGGGTATTCAACATAGCTATGGAAAATGAGTAGGTAAAATCTGATAAACCATTAAAATAATGACCCATTGATAGATAGATGATTTATTAGATTTTACCTGCCAAAAATGGTGCCGGATGGTAAATATACCCAAAGTATTCCAGTTTATAGTGTTTATAGGGTGGGATAGGGTGGGTAAATTCTACTAATGTACCCAACCACAACACGATATGTAATTCAGGGATTATGAATACATTGTTTGATTTATAAAAGATAAATTGCTCAACCCGTTTATGGTTGTAGTGCTTTATAGATTGGTTCGTTTTTACCACCTTCAGCCTCAACTTATTATATGTTATTATAACGTGACCCATAAGTGGAAATAACAATGTAAGACTTTGGTAAGTACCTGAAATGAATAGAAGCTAAAGATTTGAATACTAGGTTTTGGATTGAACATGGACCAAGAGGATGGGCCAAAAGCCTTGGTCATTTGGGATAAATTTGATATGGGGCTGGCATCTGAATGTTCGGAATATGTTGAAATTATGTTGATATTGGGGGGGTGCAGGTTTGATAGATGTTCAAAAATATGTTCATGATGATTTGTATCTTTTTGTCGGTGCCTCATACAAAGGTTTGTTGGCACGCAGGTTTCCCCCCGTTGAAACCACATGTTAGTCAGGCTTGTTCAAAGTCTAAAGGGGGGTTGGAGGGTGCCCAAAATGTGTGAGCCTCACCGCCTGGAAACTACAAACGTGGAGTTGATCTATATCTTAAAACCCTTCCTAAAAAAAATAACAAGGTCAAAAGATGACTTTCCGCTAAAAGAATGCTAGTTTCAGGGTCTATATTAATGTGGAAGAAGGGTAGCATTTGCATCTCACTTCCATGTCGTTCCAACTTCATCTGAGCAATGCTCAAATTCCCTGGTTGATGGTTGGTAGCGGTGTTCAGAACAACCAGTCGCTTGGGACGGGTCTTGTGAACAGTGCTCATCTTTTCCGGGTCAACGTTCAGCCATGCTCGATGGGAAAATAGACTATCAGCAGCTCAAGCTAATATGTGTTTCTGGTCTTTCTGGCAGAGTATCTGAGATTCGCATTCCTATGATTTCCTATGTTCAAAATGAAACATCTCCATGGTTCCATATGGTTCCCGTTCCCCTCCATCGGCTTTTCGCCCCCCGCAACTTCCGAGCTTCCGAGCTGCGTCAGAGACGCAGCCAGGTGGGCGTCACTGCGAATGCGGGCAGCGACAACTTGGAAGCCATGGCCTTGAAGACCTTGTCCCCAGCCCAGGCGTTGCGTTTGTGCTGATGGCTGGGAGCCTGGGAGCTGTGTAGTTGTTGTTTAACCCGTTTGAAACATCGAAATTTTGAGGTGTTCTTTGTTTCAAAATGAACACCGGATACTCTATAACATGATAATATGATAGAAATATAGTTGTGTTTTTTTAAGGTGGTGCTTGTTTGACGAAAGAAAAACTTGTGCAAAATTAGGTACTTATTTGCTGAAGTTCATGGTTTCAACATATGTGATTCTTGTTGCATCAAGAAAGAATGGCATCACCACTGCTGACCACCCTCCACAATTTCTGGGATAAATTCATTGAGAAAACACAGAAAAAAAGGTATAAAAGGTCAAGCACGATGTCCATTGATGTTCCACTATTGCAAAATGAAATGGATTGCAGCTATTGCAGCTCAGTCATCCATGGCTATTCATTGGTTATCTCCCTATCGCCTGAGCACTGGCGAACGCGGAAAAACGCCATGGCGTATCCAGCTCCGAACGTGGAGGAGGGATCCATTGTGGTGGAGGTGGTGAGTCTGGAAGGTGAAAAGATCGCACTGAAGGTGCAACGTTTTAGAAGATGCGGAGAACTGGGTTGAGATTTGTGGAGTTAAACATGTGGATTTAACATGATTTGACTTGATTTGACTT
Source organism: Cladocopium goreaui (assembly GCA_947184155.2). Classification (NCBI taxonomy): domain Eukaryota; class Dinophyceae; order Suessiales; family Symbiodiniaceae; genus Cladocopium; species Cladocopium goreaui. The sequence continues at coordinate 127,321 of CAMXCT020000334.1, forward strand.
GATTTCACATGATTTGACACGATTTAGCCATTGAGAATTGGGTTCCAATGAGTTTGTGGGGATGTCAAAGCCGGAAACAACCATGGGTTCTTCAGCTGGACAGGTGCCTGAGTCCATCAGAGGCATGGAGTTGCGCAAGATGATTGCAGACACTGGTTGGTTGTTTCAAATATGTTTTTGATACTGTTTTTCCTGTTTTGCATCCAAAAAAAATAAAAGATTTCAAGGATTTTTCTATGCTCCATCCCCAAATAATTGGATCTGACTCTTGTTTTGTTTAATCTCAGAAAAGCAGGATCATGCTCATCACTACGTTTTGTGTTTTTTTTTGTTGGTGGCTGACCCCCTCCCGAGGCTAGGGTGGCTGCCAAACCCGGTGCCAGCGTGGCCGTGCTCTTCGAAGCTTCTCTTTTATCTCTCAGTGAAACCTTGGCACAGCAGGGTATTTCTGGCACATCGGCTCAGTTGCTAGAAAGTGGTGAAAAAAGATTTGGGGATGGATCAAAATCTGTATTTGTTTCCCAATATGAACTTGATAGGGAATATTCCATGTTTTAATTGCAATATCTTTTGATCCATAGCCGTTGTGTAAAGTCCCTACTAGGGAAGATTATCCCCAGCTGGATGTGTTTGTGTGTTTGTTGTTTGTCTGTTTGTTTGTTTGTTTTTTTTGGGGGGGGGCTCCAACCGGCAACCAGGTTGTCGTATGTCTATGTTCCTGTGAAAGTGCAAGATGCCTGGAGATTTCTGATGGGAGTGAGCGACGATGAAGCGTCACTGGATGGAATCGCACAGCTTGAGGGGGTTGGAGCACTACCGAGCCAGTTGCAACATCTACCAGACGATTTGCAGAGGTTGACGTTCCACCCAAAATTCAACGAGAGATTCTCAGCCGACATGTTCAATACACCACAACTTTGTTTTTTTGTCTCTGCTGCCTCTTTGGACTAGCCGTGACCCTGCTTGCAACCCTTCCAAATCTCTGGTAGTGAAACTCCAGCTGCGTTGAAGGATTGGAACACGATCTTCCAAAGCGACTTCAAAGCTTGACTTTCGGAAATGACTTTAACCAGAGGTTGGAGGAGGTGCGGTTCCTCTTTCAGAGAGGTTGAGGTGAAAATTTGATGGCAAAAAAATATATGATTATAGATCATATTGATTCACCTTTAGGACAGTGCAAAACGGATCAAAACGAGACAATGTGGAATGTGGTAAACTCAATAGGAATTTCATGGAATTTCACCCTTTAAGGCATGGTTCTTACAACCATTTCTCTTGAAACTGGGGATGGTTTATTATTGTGCTTACCACACTAGTTTGTTTCAAGAAGATTTATTTATTTATGTTGAGATTCAGATGCACATTGGCAATCCTACTATACGTTATCACATTATATGCTACTAAATTAAATAAAAGTTATTTACGATGGGATTGCAGGTGTCGCTACCATCAAGCCTTCAGAGTTTGACCTTTGGCTTTTCCTTCAACGAGAGTCTGGAACGAGTGGCCCTGCCCGGCAACCTGCGACACCTGACCTTTGGCAACAAGTTCAATCGGAGTTTGGAGGAGGCATGAGGAGGCGAAAAAAGAAACGCGAGATCCGACAGGTTTTTTCAATTTCATGCCAAAATTGGGGAATCCACTGGCTTTCTGTCAAAAATTGAATAGACTATAATAGACTTGAACCGATTCTAATCATTTAAGGGGGTGGCCATTTCAAGACACCATTTTGGGACATGAAACTTCCCATGAAGATCGCAGGTGACTTTGCCAAGAGATCTAGAGACCTTGACCTTCGGAGATTGCTTCAACCAGCGCCTGGAGCATGTGCTGCCAAGAAGTCTTCAAGCCCTCAGCTTGGGTTTCTGTTTCACCCAAGGTTTGGAGGGAGTTGATTTCCCTGGCAACCTCAAACACCTCACCCTGGGATACAAATTCAACCGAAGCTTGGAGCAGGTGAATTTGCCTTCTGCGTTGCAAAGCTTGACATTTGGGTTCCATTTCAACCGGAGCTTGGAGCTCGTGACTCTGCCAAGCAACCTGCAGACCTTGACCTTTGGTGATGAGTTCAACCAGAGCATGGAGCAAGTGAATCTTCCTGAAAGTCTCAGGGAATTGACCTTTGGCTACTTCTTCAGGCAAAGCTTCGAAGCTGTGAAATTCCCAAGCAGCCTCCAAAGTTTGACCTTTTGCCCAGGATGTCTTCCGTCAGAAATGGAACGAATGGAACAGCTGACCCTGCCAAGTGGCCTCCAAAGTTTGACATATGGAGGCAGGATTTCGAACTGGAAGTTGGAAATCAACGTCCAAAAGGTGTATGCGTGTACATATACGTGTGTATATATATATATATATATATGCATATGCCTATACTATGATGACATAACATGTATGAGTACAGAATGCGTACAAATAGACGTTGTAGACATAGAAATGAAGTTCATGATTTGTGATTAGAAAAACAGATAATTAAAAAAAAAAGAACAACAACAATATAATGTAGATACATACAATGCATACTGTAGACGTATGATATTCATATCGCAGTAGATCCCCAATTAGATACTGTATTAAATACAAGATGCACCAGTACATGTATGATGTGATGTAGATCTCTCTTGTACATATACTTTATACATGTTCCGGTCAACTAAACTACCATAGTTGTTGCTGCTTTGTTGATGTTGCCTTATTTACACTCCAAACCATGGGAGGACGATTCAACCAGAGCATAGAATCTGCGACTCTCCCTGAATCACTCCAAAGCTTCACCTTGGGAGATGAATTCGACCTGAACTTAGACCAGGCTTGGGCAGTGGTGGGACATGGACACATCGCCTGAAAAGCACAGTATTTCTTGATCTGGAGGCGACATACCCTCTGGTAAACTAACGTAACTATGGAAAATCACCATTTTTAATGGGAAAATCCACTATAAATGGTCATGTTCAATACTGTAGCTATGTTAAATTACCAGATGGTAATCATAAACCGTGCATCCATTGAGCTCCCATTGCCCTTTGGCACACCAAAAGCGTGAATCTCCCCATGGCGGAAACTTGGATTGCCACAGAAACCATGCCATTTTGGGCTTTGTCCACGAATAGGACATAACATAACGGTATAAACTAAAAATATCTTAAAATTTGCCAATTCAACGGGACATATATATATATGGAAATCTGATGATAATTTGGGAGTAGCCCACTGTCAGGCCAAGCCCCGCCAGGTGAGGTTCCCGGAGAAGTTGCAGAGTTTGACCTTCGGGGATGCCTTCAATCGAAGCTTGGACCGGGTGATGCTGCCCGGCAATCTGCTGCAGTTGACCCTGGGTGACGAGTTCAACCAGAGCATGGAGCAAGTGAAGTTTCCGGAGAAGTTACAAGACCTGACGCTGGTTGATAGTTGATGCTTTCAAGTACGTTTGGTATTTCATCTCTATGTACTGTAGGACCTATAGGATGAACCCCAAGCGACTGAAGGTATTGCCGGGGGGTTGAAACCAGCAACCAGGACGTTTGGATATCACTTCAACCAAAGCCTGGAGAATGTGACCTTGCCAAGCTCTATCAAAAGCATATTCTTTGGCCGAGATTTCAATCAGAGCCTCCTCAATGTAATTTGGCCCACTGAACTGCAAAGCCTGACCCTGGGTGACAAGTTCAACCAGAGTTTGGAGCAAGTGAAATTTCCAGAAGGTCTAGAAAGTTTGGAGTTTGGTCGAGACTTCAACCACTCCTTGGAGCGTGTGCATCTACCATCTGATCTTCAAAGGTTGACGTTTGGTTACTACTTCGATCATAACTTGGAGGAAGTGAGCTTGCCAGGCAAGTTGAAAAGCTTGACGTTTGGGGACCGATTCAATCGCAGTTTGGAAAGGGTGCACTTCCCAGTGAGCTTGGAGAGACTGACCCTGGGCCAGAAGTTCAATCAGAGCTTGGAGCTGGTCAAGTTGCCCACTTTGAAGGAATTGACCTTAGGACTCAACGTCAACAGCAGTTTTGTGAAGTGTTCAGCACAGCTTCAAAAGCTCATTTGCAATGGATTGCTGGTCAGTTCTCTATGCAATTGATGCTTCATATTTGGCTGTTGGCTGCTTGAAACTGGAGCTTCAGAGCATCCACTGAGTGGCGCCGAGTCGAGTGATGGCACATTCCCACAGGTCCACAGGGCGACCCAGCGAGCTGCGATGCCGGAGATCTTCACCCGAACTGTGCAAGGGCGAAATTCCTTGGGAAATGGAAATGACTGGAACGGTGGTTTGCGAATCATGTGCTGACTGGTACATGAGCTGACTAGTGACACCTAAAAGAGTTCCTGTGGAACACGCAGGGTGATGGGAATTGGGAAAATGTGTGCAAATCTGTTGAAGGTGCCAAAGGAACAATGAGGAGGGCGACGATAAAACATGATAAAACTCTCAACTACTTAGAGATCTCCGTTCGAGATTTGTGGCACATGCTGGCTACGGTACCAGGATGCCCAGCCTTTATATACATTGACATGCCAAGCTGCTTACATAAATCTGGCCATTGGGAGGACATGGTGGGACGAAGAATCATATCCCCACCATTCCCCACCATAAATGAAGGTTTCGAACCACAGCTCTCAGCTCCATCAGTCTCAAAGGTGCGTTCCAAGAGTGCATCAAAATCTGAACTTCACAAGCCCATACCTGAAGTATTTCCAGACAATTGCAGACCTCCTCACTGTTCCCATCATCTATACTCCCCCGTAGAACATCCTTTTTCCATAGAGTTGTTCCCCTAAATATGGATCTTTCCGAAGTCATGGTGGTGCCCCAAATCCAAGTCATGAACAACCATGACTTAGTCTTGAAACCATAGTGACTTGGGGATCCCCCATGACTTAAGAGAGAGCCCCCCATTTCACTATAAAAACATATAAAAACCATTACAGTAATTAGAAACCTAGTTATGGTTTCTTCCGATATTCCGATGAAATACCATTAAAACACTATAAATTTATATAAATGTCAGATCATCATTTCCCCTATGAAAAAGGATCATTTTTAGGTACCACTATGTTCAATCTCCATCTCCAAAAGTCCAAAGAAGATCCACCCGAATCTGCCAGGTGGGTAGCGCCCTGCGCCTCTGCCTGGCTGGACCTTCGCCGCGCTCAGAGCTGTTGCTGGCGCGAGCCGATTGGCCCGCCTTCATGCGTGAGGCGAAGGGTGGCGAAAGATATGGGAAAGATGGGAGGCTCCAAAAATAGGGTACTGATGGTTATTGGGACATTATTGGAGTTTTGATGGATTTTGGTGATTGAGGATGATTGACGGATTTTGATTTTGATGGATCGTGCTTTCCCATGAAAATGGCGTGGTTTTGGTGTGTCCCCCCATGTTTGGAGAAACCCAGATGCCGATTCCGTGTTGGGTGTTGGGTAGTGAAATGCTGCCAAGTTGAGCCAAGATCATTAATCATTACCATCACCATGGTGCGTATGCACCCTATTGTCGATGAGTTTCCAAGTTTGAACGCTTGATATACATGATATACTCTACCAAAGTCTATCAAATAGATTCAAATACGGTATTGCACAAAAAATAGAGTGTGTGTATTAATTTACCCTCCTAATTCTACCCACTGTTGCTGACATCTAGCCATCGCTGTCAACCTGCAGGTTGGCATGGACATCCCACAATTCATGGATCTACAATCCAAGACAGAGCAGGCTGCGGCTGGAGGTGCCGTGGCATGGTCTCACATATCTTGTGGCTGTAAACCCAACCAAAACACGATATAAAATGGGAATATCATCTGGAACTCAATTATTGAGGATTTGGGGATTCAACCCGGGAAATGGGATTAAACAAACTGTTTTTTGTTGATTGGGAACATATATATATATATTATAAATATACATACATATATATATATATTATATAATATATATATTATATTATATATTATATTATATTATATTATATATATATATATTATATATACATATATATATATTATATTATATATATTATATTATATTATATATTATATATAATATATTATATATATTAGATTATAAATAATATATATATATATATTATATCTGTTTATAGATATTATAATATATTGTATAATATGATAAACCCTGGTTGATTTGGCGGTCCCCTTGTTTCGGGCAAAACCATGGTGAGGACTGAGGACTTTGCGCCCAGTGTCGAAGTCCTATCACTCCACCGTGAATGGATGAAACACAAATCGTCCCTAGTCATGGTAGGTAATTTGACACCTTGGGCCGCGAAAAAAACTTCCAACATGAATTTCAGGTGCTCCTGGTGCTTCTTCATCGCTGGCACTGCTTCCAATGGAGGTTGCTGAAACTGTCATGAGGTGATATGGATGTGGGTCAAAATGGAAGACCTAGGGGACCACAGATGTTAGTCTAGTTTAGTATTAACCATCCAATTATTGGGGTACCTAATTTTGACCCATACCCATATGAGTTTTTCCAAGATATGGCAATTTTAATCGGAAAAAATTGGACTGACCATTGGTTCACCAGATTTTCATACAAAGCCATGTGCCAAGGTCGAAACGTGGGTTTTTGTACCCGTCCATAAGGGGCTGGGTGACCAGCCCTCATGCAAGGTGTGTTGACCATGGCTCATATGGGGACTGTATGGCTCCACATTTCAGACCCTGGACTGGCAATTTGTCACGCAGTAAAGCATTCCATGTTTGTCATGTATTAAAGCATTCCATGTTTAAAGCTCTCCAATTTCACCCACAACTATGTGTTTGATGAAGAATGAGAAGCACCATCAAGCTACCTGCGACGATTCGGGTCGGAGTTCTCTGGTTGCCATTGGTCATATAACCTGAAAGCAACACTGGTGTCACTGCTATACCAAATTGCACCTTATTACACCTCTATGTTATGGGTTCAAACCACCACCCAGCAAATGCCGGGTTGGTTTTATCTCGATTCTTGTACGAGGGATTCCCACTTTGGCTTGGTTCACCTCACGTTTGTTGGTGCACATGCAGTTTCTGTACATGTTTGTTGGTCAAACTCAACATTCCGGATTTTTTGTTGCTTGCAGACCTTTCATAGGAGTTTATCTCGAAATTAGGTATAAAATCCCAGATTTCATTATCAGTTTCCCTTCTCAAATTGCAATAAATCAAGGATCAATAACACATGTTCAGACACAGCCAAAGTCATATATAAATACGGCTATCCCATTTCAATCACATGAATCTCTTGGGATATATAGATATCAATATAATATAATGGTTCAATACGGCTATATAATGGTTCAATCAATATGTCCATTAGATTCCCATCAAATCCCCAGTCACCATTATCTCCCCATCATATGATCAGGAGCGGCAGAAGAAGGTCCTGGAGTCCATCCGCTCCGCGGCCAGTGGCATGGGTGACTTCGAAGCAGATGGAGGTGCTGGGAAAATCCAAAGGCCTAAAATGGAGGTTTAATGGAAAATCATCTGAATCTATGGTGGATTTCCCATCGCTGTTTGATTACAGAAGGGTGTATATCTACATGTGTAACTATCTATACACAGTTGTATATAGCACAGTATAATACAAATATATATATATATAGTTGTACATATAATATTGATGTTTGCCCCATTCTTGATTTTTTTTTAGTAAGCACCAATCATTCAGCTTTGGTATGTGGGTTACCAAGTTTGACTGTATCCAGATGAGAGGGTAGATCCCCAACAAGTAGAGCTCCTAGAATCTGGCATGCACACTGATGTGTATATACAATTATATACATACATATATGTAGCAACCCCCAACAAGATAGGTATCAAAGGTATCAATTATCACGTGATGTTCGCATTGGATTTGACTTTTCTGCATTTTTGGTGGGTTGCTACAATTGGAAATCATCCATTGCTATATGGATTTCCATGATAAATCCCGTGGCCCTAGATGAGGTTTGGGATCTATTCTCTGAATTGCTCTGGAATAGGTTCCAAGAGGAATACGGAAAGAAGGAATCAAAACTGGTTGGTTTGGAACATGTTTTCCCATATATTGGGAATGTCATCATCCCAACTGACGAACTCATATTTTTAGAGGGGTAGGTATACCACCAACTAGTAACTAGTGATAATGTGAGATTTAGGGATACAACAAAGTTGGGGACATCATCAATGAAAGGTATGTCACCAACACTGGACCAACTGGAGACTGAATCAACCAATATGGCTATGGATCAATACCTATAAATACCATTCTTAGGGGAATGAACATCCATAAATCCCAGCTATTTTGATGTTCACCAGGGGTACAAGGTTTTGAATCAACCAATATGGGCTTTCGTGCTACTAGAACCAACAGCAAGATTGATCGTTCAACCGGATTGATCATGAATGATGGACTGTGCAATCTGGAGCAATCTGGAGGAATATACTCTCCAACCAAAGTCTTACTTGTTGCAAGGTGTCTCAGCTTGGCCATGTCTTCTGGTTTGGTTTGCTATAAATAAATGTATAATAATGTGTGTATAATAATGTATATATATATAATGTTGGCACCTGATTAGTAGCATGGTACTCTATTGTGGCAAAAAGTTTCCTCCTTATTCAGTAACCTGCTGTTTGGTGGGGGGGCCTGTATTGTGGCAAATGTTTTTCCAGATTTTTTTTAAAAAAAAAATGTTCCTAATTAATTAATTATTTTTTGAATTTATTTTTAAATTAGTTAATTAAATACTTAAAAAATGTTTTTATGTTTTTCATTTTTTTTATATTAAAGCTTTAAAATGCAAGGGTTTCCAAATAATTAGATGCCTTATTAAACCCTTATTAAAAAACAGCACCCAAACAATTTTTCAAGGTGGTACCCCATGAGTGGCTGAGTTACTCAATAATATGAATGTTTGGATGGTACTCTATTGTGCCCAACAACTTTTGGGGTTGAAAAAAAAAACCTTTCTCCACCTTTCTTTGAGTAAAGCTGGTCCATTTACTTTAGAAAGCAATATTTGTGTTAAAGCTTTTAAAATGCAAGGTTTTCCAAATAATTAGATGCCTTATTAAACCCTTATTAAAAAACAGCATCCAGACAATTTTTCAAGGTGGTACCCCATGAGTGGCTGAGTTACTCAATAATATGAATGTTTGGATGGTACTCTATTGTGCCCAACAACTTTTGGGGTTGAAAAAAAAACAAAAACCCTTTCTCCACCTTTCTTTGAGTAAAGCTGGTCCATTTACTTTAGAAAGCAATATTTGTGTTAAAGCTTTTAAAATGCAAGGTTTTCCAAATAATTAGATGCCTTATTAAACCCTTATGAAAGTAAATTGAAAGTAAATTGAAATCAATTGAAAGTAAATTGAAATCAATTGAAAGTAAATTGAAATCAATTGAAAGTAAATTGAAATCAATTGAAAGTAAATTGAAATCAATTGAAAGTAAATTGAAATCAATTGAAAGCAAATTGAAATCAATTGAAAGTAAATTGAAATCAATTGAAAGTAAATTGAAAGTAAATTGAAAGTAAATTGAAATCAATTGAAATCAATTGAAAGTAAATTGAAATTAATTAATTAATTAAAAGTAAATTGAAATCAATTGAAAGTAAATTGATTTCAATTGAAAGTAAATTGAAATCAATTCAAAAAAATTGTTGAAGGTGGGGGGGCGCAAAAAAATGGTCTGTTATTGAGTAGACTAAAATTGTTTAGGGGGGGGCCCTCACACTAATCAGTCGACAACATCATATAACAAAGCCTCAATCTATGTATCATAGTATTCACATACTAGCTCCAGGTGCCTTTTCGGTCTCGCAGGTCTTTCATAGCGCCTTTTTAATGGGAGGGTCTACGCCACAGAACCAGTAGCGATTTCCAGATTCAGCCCCACTTCCAGAGCCAAATAGCTATACTTATCCAACAAGTGGTGTAGCTTTGGGGAACATTTATTGGAAACCATGGGTTCAATTTATGTGTTTATAAATTCTTGGGGCCATAGATCCCGAAATATCCAATTCTGGGATGCAAATTTTCAGCAAGCCGCTGGCAATCCAAGTCTCAACCGGCCATTTAAGAGCACCCTGAAAGTGCTGATTCGCATGGGAAGTCCCCTTCAGAGAAGCAAAGGGATGCATAAGATATATACAGTAAACATGTCCATTGTTTTGCACCGATCTCATTGTTGGTGGAATGCAACACCTGGAAATTGCGCGCGGTCATTCAACCGCTCTGAATCAGCATCTGAAAAGATTCATTTGTTCGGCATATTCCCAGAATCGGAGAAGGGGGAAATTTACAGGAAACCCCACCATTATTATGGAACCCAAAAATGTAAAAAAACGAGTTTCCCGCAAACCGGTGCGTTGAGATGTAGGATGAGATGTGGGAAAAATTCTGGGGCCCAACCTGTAAGTTGGTTAAACTTTGGCACTGCCCTGAGGTCTTGAGATGGATGACAACACCCCCTTGATGGAAGCTGGTATTGACTCCCTCTCAGCTGTGGAGTTCCGCAATAAGGCGACCATTCATGGGTGTGGTAGAACAGGGGAAGGGGAAGTTGTGTGGTAAACAACCGAAGAATTTTAATGGATTTCAACAGTCAGGAAATCAGCAAGAGTCGGGATTATCTTAGCTCTTCTGATGATCAGATGTGGCAATGGAAATTCCACAAGCTATTTCAAACCTCTTAAAACATGTTTAAAACCCTTTTGGAGGTGATTTCCCGTGAATTGGGATTTTCAATGGCCATGGCGGCCATGTTTGTTGATCAGTGGGCAAGGTTTGCTTCCCATCTGAGGTGTCCAGCGAGTTCCGCTCTGTTCGTTTGCCAAGCACTTTGATGTTGCTTGGGAACGGGGCCTGGGGTCGCGGCCGGGCTGGTGATCCTTTGTTTTTCTCAACACGGACCACATCAACGTGTGGATTCTTCGGGACACCAATTTTTTGGAACATCCAGAGTGATGGTTGTGATCCAAGTAACTATCTTGCAAGTGATTGACTAAGTGTCGAGATTTCGACTTTTCTTGGTGATTTCTCTGCAAAGACAGTGTTTGAAGGCAGGGTTTCCTAAAGCCCAGCCCTTGCAAGGAAGGGCCCCTTATTTAGCTAAGTTGGTTTATAAGTAGGTTTACTGGGGAATATTTATAATATCATGAATGATGATACATCGAACATTATCGAACTAGTTACAGTAGATGGTGATAGATGGTGTAACACAACCCAACAAACATTTCACTGGCTTAAATCCCCATGTTATCCCCATTTTTCCCAGTGAACTCCCAATTCTTCATGGGAAGTGTCATTTTTTTCCTAGTTCAATCACCATGTTTGGTGAAAATGACCTAGAGTTTATATCCCCATGATATCACCCAGGTTCGACTACCCCACCCTGACGGCCCTGGCGGACTACGTCTCTGAGCAGCTGCTGCCCGAGACCGGCGCTGCAGCGCCGGTGGTGGTGGCGCCCAGTCGGGCGGCCCCCAAAGCGGTGAGCGGCGAAAGCGAGCACCTGGCTGTGCTGGGAGGGGCCTGCCACCTGCCAGGACGATGGGAAAATGAATGGAAAATGGATGGTGTTGGGATGTTTTTAAATAAAACTCTCCATTTTGATGGTGATAAACTGCTTTGAAATGGGGATTTAACAGGATTTAGCCAGAATTTACATGATTTGGGTGTCTCCAGCAAGAGGTCGCCTATTTTCAGCGAAACCTTGGTGGATTGCTGCAGGAGATAGCTGGTCCTTGGAGAAATTCGACTTCATGCTCAGCATGGGCGTGGATTGTAGTGTGGAGATGCCACACAGCAGGTGGCAATCCGACATCTCACAGTAAAGACTGAAAATGGATCTCAAGTCTTATCTTCAATGTTGATATGGCTATGGATCAATACCTATTAATACCATTTTTAGGGGGATGAACATCCATTTACCAGCTATTTTGATGTTCACCAGGGGTACAAGGTTTTGACACACTGCCATATATGTTGATATGCAGCATATGCAAAGGTATGGACACATTGTAAAGTCAGCTTGGGACCCCAACTGTCGAACGGAGCCAGGTGGGACGTGGATGATTACTACGACCCTGATGCAACCACAGGTGCGCAGAGCCAGCGTCTCTAAAATTTGAAGCTGGAGCATTCTGGAGCCATGAAACATGGAAACCGGTGGCAACATGTCAGAATGATCGGAATACAAACTTCCTACATCTTCCTTCTTGCCCATTTCAGTCGAAAGTATATAGCATGTTTGCAAGTTTTTTTAGTGGCTTGATGCTGGCTGAAGAAACAAGTGTAATTGCATCACTGTACATCAATGTACATCAATTGTCATTCACTCCAAACCTGAACTAGAAATATCCAGAGCCATATTCCAAAACAGGCCTGGCCACTCAGATTCTCAGATGCACGGCTGGTTCACCAACTTCTGCAGTTGTTTCCATCTGCAACGCCACTCCGCAGGTCTGAAGATGTACGTTCGCCACGCCGCCTTCATTGAGGGAGTGGAACTCTTTGCTGCCACAACATTCAGTATCAGCAAGGCCAGGGGGTGGTAGCTGCTGAGGGTCAATGTGCCTAAGCTATGACAGCCCAACTGAATGGCCCTACTGTACCAAATGGATCCAAATGGCAAGTACATGGGCGATTTGAAGGCAAGACTTCAACCAACCCTTATAAAATTGCTATGCTGAGCATGTTTTTTTTTGCAATATGGGTTACACATTTATTGGCGTTTATCACAATGGTAGCACCTAAAATCCAATGGTTTATCTTGCCATGTCCTGCCCTACATGACCAGTGAGGCAGAAGCTGAGACTATGGATCCTCAGCAGAGACATTTGTTGCTCGGTGGGGACAGCTCTGTGTGTCCCAGTTATCGTCGACTGTAAAGGTCAAATCTTAAGGTTTAAAAATCCCACGACTTTGCTGGCAAATAATATGAATTTATATGATGATATTAGAGTTTTCCTATACTTAATGTCTAAAGATAATATTAGAGCTTCCAATTTCCAAACGGCGTCCACCATTTTACTGGAACTGGGCACGAAACTTTGATCCCTGGGGCCTGCCCAGTTCTTGGACCTTCCAAATATGTTGCCAGATGGTTGTTGGTTTTAAATAAGTTCATGATCTCAGTGATAGTATATAGCCTAAGCCTATAAGTATATCCTAAAAATATCCTAAGAATTGCATGTGCTGTTCCGAATCCAAGCTTTTCACATCTTTTCACCTCGCAATCGACGGACAAACTTTGAGGTTGGAAGCAGCCTTTGAAGCTCTTTCTGCAGGAGGATTCAGCAACTGGCCTGCAGCGATTCAGCCAATGAGAAGCAACCTGTTTAATTGGGAACATGATTCATAGTTGGTGGATGTTCAACTGGTATAGTTGACTAATTACTCATGGAGATAACTCAGTCATACTCAGTCCACGATTTAGAACTTGCTTAAAGCAAAATACTGGATGCAAGGCTCATTGAACATCACTCAACCATCTGGGGGTCAAACTCAAAACATGTGCAAAACGTGGAGTGTTATGCCCATTCGACTTGCAACTTGTTCAACAACTCGATTCGCGGGATGTTTTGGATGGAACAACATGGAACAACCAGGGCAGCAGCACTAAAGAAATAACATGGAGCCAAAAAACATTGAATAAATTACCCTCTGGTAATGACTAGCATAGCTATGGAAAATCACCATTTTTAATGGGAAAATCCACTATTTCTATGGCCATTTTCAATAGCTATGTTAGTTTACCAGAGGGTATCATGAATTGATGGAATTGGATAAAAATTGACCCATAGGAAAATCATCTTGGAAAACAAGATTTTTTGGGGAGAGTTCGCAGGATCGTCGGTGTGTTGCGACCCAGGCAAGGGATCCCTGATGGGAAGCTTCGGAGGTGTCTTCGTCGGCCAGGACCTGGGGGATTTTTATCTCGCTTACTTTGGATTTGGCCATTGGACATTGATCTCAGTGTCTTTTTCTTGAAGGTGTCAGGGCAAGATTTTGCGAACTTGATTGAACATTGGTCGCCATTGATCACCACATGTCACGTGCGTGTCACCATCACCGTGCCCAGGACAAGTGCGATTGGAATCGCATGATCACTGGAGCCCAAAGCCGCTCGGACCGCAGGAGTTGCATGAGCTGTTCACTATCAACCTAGAGAGTTGATGCTCTTTCAGATTCCTGCAAATGTTGTAAGTTTAAGTAACTACCCCTCCTGAGTCAAAATAAATTCTCCTAGTTTGATGAGAAATTAGTTTATTCGCTGTATACCCTCATAAATACATATAAATACATCTAAATACGATATTTCCTCTCCAACAGTATGTCCAGCTTGGCACGTCACCGCCTTTGGCAAAAAGGTGGCCCCTACGCCGCCACGGGCGGATCATCTTCCATCAGCGCCAATCGCATCAGTTACTCCTTGGGACTGAAGGGTCCATCCGCCACACGGCAACGGCAACGAAGGGCGAAAAAATGGATGGATGGTTGGAATGTGGGAGTTTCCCATCGGGGGATCCCCAAATTTTGGGGTGGTTTATGTGATGGAAAATCCCTATGAAAATGGGTTTATGTGATGGAAAATCCCATCTATAAATGGATGATTTAGGGATAATTACCAATATTATTTAGGAAACCGCCGTGTGGGTAGGCTGCAATGCCATTTTTACCACCCATGACTGGGAATGGTTTATATATACCACCGATATATTTATGGTGATGACTGGGGGATGGTAAACATGGCATTGTTTTACCCACATTACTAGTAATGTGTTTGAAGCTATGATTTTTTATGGCGGGGTTACTGGGATATAAAAGGATGATATACTGCGATGTAAAAGGATATAAAGGGAATATAACCAGATTTGAACGAAGTGGTTTGACTGAATAAAGGGAATTTACCCCCATTTCTGGCAACTCTAATAGGGGAAGTTATAGTTATGATTAACTAGTGGATTTAAGGGTTCCCAATTTACAGACAAACACATGCATGGGGCAAAATCTATGACCCGCCAATCTGCTCATGCTTTGTATATACATGTTGGTACTAATCAATGCGAAGTGATTTGGGCAGCCGATAGTGATTTGCAGTCATAGTTTTATCAAGGTGGCAGACCCACACTGATCCTCCACTGGAACCAGTGTCTCTTCCTGATTGCTGGATGCCACATTTCTTTGACCCACCAAGATATCACCAACGCAGGTCAGATACATCGCCAAACAAAATCATTCTCCAAAAGATTACCCTCCAGTAAACTAACATAGCTATAGAAGCCATAGTCCATTTAGTTCGATGACTTACCTGTAAAAATGTTGATTTTCAGTAGTTATGTTAGTTTACCAGAGGGAACTTTCAAAATCTTTCAAACACGGGCCAACCCAGATTTCCCCAGGCTACTGTGGACACCGCCTGTTCTTCCTCCCTGGTGGCAGCAGATACTGCGGCTGTCTCTAGGATTTTATCAGTGCAGGGTGGGAGGAAACGAATGACGGGAAATGAAGATGGGCGCCCACCCGTTAATTCGTGATTTAAAATGATCTTAAGTAACAGAAGGATAGTGGTTGTTGGAATCATGATTGACATAATAGGTGGCTTTCATTCTGGTGGTGAAATACGCATGTTTGTTGGACATTCTGATGAAAAAGCAGAGAAATACTTGAAAGTAGTGCATTGTCATTAGCCTCTTGACATGTTAAACCTGCATGAGACTCAGGCTTTGCCCAAGGTCACATATTGCCATATTGGTTGGATCATGTTGGATCCCAAAGCCCGAAGCCAGATGACAGTGACATGGCAGTGGAGATCTATGAACATCAAACGTCCATGAAAATCAATGAACATCAAGTGTCGATAATTTTTACCAACTTGTGTTCTATTCCAACTTGTGATTTTGAGTGGATGTCACCCCATGAGTACTAATATGAGTACTCAGCCGAGGCTACCTTGCGACGACGACGCTGCGATTTGGCGGTGGTTTGTGGTGTGAACATGTCCCTTGGATCCCTTGGATCAGAATGCCAGATGAATCCATCTGGATCCACCAGTCATGATTTATTTCAGGATGTTTTTATAGGGAAACCAACGGGGGGCCACCCCACAGCACATGGATTCAAAGTTTTGGATGTCCCGGGGAGATGCAGGAGATGTTTCAAGCTCATGTTGTTGATGATACCCTCTGGTAAATTGACAGAGCTATGGAAAATGTCCCATTTATAGATAGTGTGCCTATTAAAATGGTGATTTTCCGTGGCTGTTTACGGAAAGGTAGATATTTAACCACGCATCAATATCATCAGCGGGCCATAGATTCGTTCTTTTTCCACTGGGGTGATAAGCATACCAAAGCAATATTCCAAACCGATATCCTTAGATACTGATCCTGCCAGCATTTCTAAGGATACCAAACCAATATGAACCAAAGCTACCCCACTCATCGCAGCGTCGCAGCCTGCAGGTTGCTGTTGCCACAAACCTTCGTCGCTTGCTGCCAAGCCCAAATGCTTTCAAAGGGCGGTCGTTGCAAGACCTTTGATGACACGGCCAGCGGCTATGCTCGAGGCCACGTTGCCGGAACCGGACTCGGAGGGTTGGTGGGCTGAAGGTGGCTGAAGGTGGCTGGTTTCGATTTCATAAAAACTGATAAATGTGACGCTTGGTCTTTGAAGGATTTGAAGGCGCTCGGTTGATTGTTTGAGCATGTGTTTGGGAATCCTTCCAGTAATATGAGTTCATGGACGACCCCCTGTTATATATATATATATTTAATAGTGCAATAGTTTTGATGCTCCTCAGATCTCCATGTATCCACATCATGGTTTGTTGTTACTCACATCTACTGTACCATCCATTCACATCCACCCACGGATTGTGGAAACGCCTGTAGCTACCCCCAACTGATTGCTCATGATATGCCCAGGGTTCTGTCCCAAGTTTGCATTGCATTTCCCCATTGTTGTTGGTATACCTAGTATGTATATGTATGTATAGTTTATAATTGTATACCGTGATTCCATATATATATACATATATATATATACATATATATATACATATATATATATATACATATATATATACATATATATATACATATATATATACATATATATATATACATATATATATATATCCATATATAATCAAATATATATATATACACAATTAGTGTGTGTGTGTATATCTATATACATAGATGCAGCTGTATACAATATGGATCTACAATTATATACGATTACTATATACAAATATAATACTGCATGTATACATAGTTACTGTAATTATGTGCAATTGCATTATGTAACTAAGACTGCGTAAAATGACAAGTCTTATACATATCCAGTATTATTCCACACATATAATTTAGAAATGTAAGATATCCATAAAGTTACAGATCTTGTACATACTATATATATACAAAATGTATATGGATGTTTCCTAGAATAGGTGTACCAACCATAGATTTCAATACTAAAAAGATCTAATTCTAGATGATTTGGGGGGTAAACCCCCACTTGACGAAACCTACATTGACATACATATATACATATATACATATATACATATATACATATATACGTATATACATATATACATATATACATATATACATATATACATATACACATATATAAAAAAAATACATATATACATATATACATATATACATATATACATATATACATATATACATATATACATATATACATATATACATATATATACATATATACATATATACATATATACATATATACATATATACATATATACATATATAGCCTATAGTTTTCCATATCCAGCTTTAGTCCACATCACCAGGTGAAGGCGTGGGCTCCCATGCCCTGGAACGCTTGGGCAGCTCGCGCTCTGCCGTTGCCGAGCTGCGAGGCATGTGGATTTAACCCGGGAAAAAGGTCCAAATCCAATAAGAAGTGGGATTCACCTGGGGAATTTTTGAGGTTTATATACCTAATTCAAAATAAGGGACTTCACCAAATAGATAAGAAGTGGAATTATTTTGAGGTTCACCAATAAGAAGTGGAATTCACCAAATTCAAAACTAGGGACTTCACTGGGGAAAATGGGGATAGAATGTGGATTTAAGCAAGTTGCTGAGGATTTATAAGCGACCATTTTATGGAGATAGAATGTGGAATTTTATGCCTTTCAGATTGGTGAATGACTACATACTCTAGCCAGATATATGAGATAGAACCAATGGGGAGTTCAAATAGATAAGCAACAAGAATGGGTGATATGACACGGAACCAACGATTTTAAGATAGGGGGCTTCAATATCAGCGAGAACTAGGGGTTCAACCAACAACAATGGCGCACGGAGTCAACCAAAATGGGTATGAGTATACCGTATACCCTGGTCAACACCAAAATAAGCTGGTAGATGGTTTTTTCAATGAACACCTGGAAAAAGTTGATGCCAAGCCAACCAGCTGGGTGTGGGTAAAGTCAGCTCTCCTTGCCACGTCCCTGGCAGGATCTGCTTTGAACCAAGATGGGCGCAGCTCCAACTTGACTTCCCCCAACGGACCTTCACAGCCGCTCGGAGTCATCGGGGTGTTTCCGCGACAAGTTCCTGGAGTTCGGTGGTCCAGTGGTCCAGTCACAAGCAGTGATGCAATCCTCAATTGACTGAAGATTTTGAAGGTCAGTAGCCTCTGGTAAACATACAAAAAGCTATTGAAAATGGCCATTTCTGGTGGATTTTCCCATTAAAAATGGTGATTTTCCATAGCTATGTTAAATTACCAGAGGGCAGCGGGTTGGCCCCAGTTGAATCAAAATCACAAGCCTTCGGACGCCGCAGCCATTGGATGACCCGAGGCAAGCTGTGGTGCTGTCTGCCTTGGCAGAGGCTCAGGTGAATCCTGCCAGCCATGTGTGTACCTCGGCAGCCGTTTCCTTCGGGGTCAGGCATGTTCAAGAAATATGGCAATGCAACGCATTGGAATTGAATGGAATGGAATGGACTCTATGTATCTGTATGTTATTTTGCATGATTTCTCAGATATATTATATATATATATTATGTGGAATTGACGTTAATTACTAGCCAAAAATAATTCACATATGGGAACATGATCATCGTTGATGAGTGGTTTCATGCATCTAATTCTCATGAGCTCCCAAGCTCAGACAGCGAGCTCTTCGGGGACCCACCCCATCGTAGCTGCGTTTCTTTTCCACTGAGAAACCAGCAGGAAACCAATGGGTGAAATCAGGTCCAATTGTTTGAGATACGCCCAGAAGACAAGCGGATAGTATCAAAATCGACACTGGCAATTTTGGCATGGTAAAGGAACACCCACCACCTGTAGATGATTTACCAATTGAAATTGTTGATTTCCGAGTATATACCGCATGTTAGATTGCAAAAGATATCCCATGCGAACTCCCCTCCCCTTGATGCTATTCCGGTGAGCAAGAATTCTGTGCAGAAAGATTTAGGGCTATGCTTTGTCCTCTGAATCGTTTGCAGCCTTGATATACCGTTCCATACTTTTCCCATCCGTTCTTTCACATATATCTCTACATGAAATTCATGGTTGTGCACATTTGATTCCTACAATACAAATACAAACAGTTCTACTGGGGATGAATATGCTTGTTGGAAACATGTGTGCTTATCCAATAATTCCATATAATATATATATATATATATAATTATACATAATTCCATATGATTTCATATAAATCCATAGAATTCCATATAATTCCATATATAATTCCTCTTTTATTGGCAAACACCTCAGGTTCCACTCTCCCCAGGCCTGGAGACCCACGGCACCGGCACCGCCCTGGGGGACCCCATGGAGGTGGGCGCCCTGCAGACGGCCCTGGGCTCCTCCGGGCGCCTGCGACCGCTGCAGCTGGGCGCGGCCAAGAGCAACGTGGGACACCTGGAAGGCGGTGCAGGCGCTGGGGAAACCTGGATGTTGGGAGACCTGGATGGTTGGGGCTGGGAAGTGCTCCAAAAAAAAGCGGGTTCACCAAGAAATAAATATATAAATGATATATATATATATATTTTTAATTATACATACATATTATGTATATATATATATATGTATATATATATACATGTGTATATATATATATACATGGGAAATGAGCGATTCACCATGAAAAATGGAGGGATCATCGGATCATCATGGAGGGATAGAGGAAATGGGATGATGGTGATCTTGGCGAAGTGATGTTTTTCGTGATACTGTATGAGTGTGATGGTGATGTTGATGATTCGGAGGAGAAGAAGAGTTGCAAAGGTTTGCTTACTTGCGGAGAGCCGAGCTGCTTTAGAAGGTTCAGGATTTGCAGGTGTTCGGCGCAAAGTAGGTTTACTTCCTTGCAAAGGCATGAAAACAGGATGCCCCCATATTGTGATGGACTTGGCACATATTGGCATCTACAAGTACCCTGAGAAGAAAAAACGAGGGGTGCGTTCTGCATGTTTTGCCAGGCATGGTTGGTATGCTGAAGCTTGCTTCGCTGCTCTCACGCAACTGCCTGCCAGCCAATCTGCACCTTGGCACGAAAAGATCAGCTGGATCTTGCTCTGGGAGATCTTTAGGTTGGAAATGCGAGATGATGCGAGGCAAAGTCTTTCATGCAGAATTCCAGGACTGAGATTCTTGTTTGCCACACTGTTGGGTTCTGGCTGCTCCAAGCGATCACAACTTTCGAGGGTAGGAGCTGTCAGTTCTCACATTTTTTTCGAGCAAAACCAACCTGGTAAACCATAACCAAAGATACCTAAAAGTAGCTGAATAAGTTACACAAAACAAACAAATCGCTCTTAATAGAACCAACATGTGGCTGTCTTCAGACTCCTCGGCCAGACTCGGCTGCAACCTGGCCTCCAAG
The DNA here is from genome assembly GCA_947184155.2 of Cladocopium goreaui. Classification (NCBI taxonomy): domain Eukaryota; class Dinophyceae; order Suessiales; family Symbiodiniaceae; genus Cladocopium; species Cladocopium goreaui. Next base: position 148,192 of record CAMXCT020000334.1, read on the forward strand.
GCACTTGCATGAGCTCAACGCACACATCGCTGAAGACATCGATGATTTTGCTGTTCACTTCCAATCCGAGTCATGTTCCTGGGATGATTTTTGGTGGCTGCAAGTCCACTAGTCCCCACTGGTCCACTGCGCGACACCAGGGGAAACATGGGTATGGATCAATACCTATAGATACATTTTTAGTGGGATGAACATCCATTTAGCAGCTATTTTGGGGTTCACTAGGTACCAGGGTTTTGACCCATCCCCACATGAGAAAACAAGAACTTGTCAATCTGATTCTCCTGATCATTTCCATGGGACCTGCTGAAAATAGCTACGGACAGTAGACAGAAATGGCTTCGACTCTGCACCCATTAAAGCGTGCACAGTTTTCAGCAGTTCTCAAGAGGATCAAAGCAGACACTGAAAATACCAAAAAGCTACAATTGTATACTGCAATTGCATTGCACGTTGGGTCAAAAATGCTTCACTCAGAGTTTGGGAGCCCGCTGAAACAAATCCAGGATCCAACTCACATTGGGGATGGTTAAAGATTCAGCAAACAGCAAGGGGCTTCAGAACTTGCTTGTGGTGCTAAAATGGTTTCAAAAACCCAAGGTTATGAAAATTACTTGTGTTCAAACTTGTATCAAGCAAATGACAACAATGGGCAGCCCAAACGTTGGGGTTGACCGTCTAAAAGTTAGGATAGGCCTTGCCCATCTTCCAACTCATCAAACCCAAACCATTTCAAAGCCGCCTACCATCTCATCATCAACAAAACATAACAAAACCAGGGATACACACTTTCCAAATTCCAAAAAAAAATGTCAAAAATGTCAAAATCATCTTTTCAACAAGACCCGCAAAAGCATATAGAGATGGATAAGGTGGCAAAAACTATGATTTTCGGGGTATTGGATACATGAGTTGGAAGATGGGCATGGTATCTTTTGTGTGCGGGAAAGTAATAGAAGATACGGAACTCTTAATATCTACGCCAAAAAAGAATTTGTTTTATTTTTGACATTTGGACATTCTCGTTTAGCACCCCGCTCTTTTTTCTTTTCGATGTGCCTTGCTTACCCCATTGAGTAAGTTGCTACAGCGTCCTTGCGCGATAAATGATATAATTAGATTTTAAAATTATGATCTAATTATATCCAATGGACACGAGTTCTAACGAGCCTCGGGTGCTTCGCGACAGCGATGAATATGAAACCTAGTTGGAGAATGTTGATGAGATAGAAAACAGAATGTCAGATGACAGCAAATTCCCAGTCATTGAAGATGGTAAGGTAAAAATATTATGTAAGTTGATATTTGAAATCATACAATTCGTTATAAATTATCTGGTTAATAATACAACTGTGTCTGATAAGAAAAGTTATAGAACTATGTTCAGATGCCACCAAAAAGAAAACATAATCCCATCAAAAAGCAACCAAACCCAGAAGATTTTGAACTGTCGGATGATGAACCAGCAAGTGTCAATCTGAATGAGGAACAAAAACTAACAAGTAAATTGATAGCGTTTGATTGTCCCATATGTAAGATAAGTCATATGTTTTAAATTCAAATATGAAGCGGCGTGCATGGAATTACGATTTATCAACCAAACCAAACAAAGACATTTTGACAAACCGTCATATATATATATAGACATGGGCAGACATGGGAGTCGTTCTAAAATCCATGCAAGACTTTTAGATACTTTTAGTATCCGAGTGACATTTGCTGATATGGATGTGTATTTTTGCTGCAGTGGCAAAAGACCGCGAAAGGGCGGCGAAAGGTTCGCGAAAGGTCTGAATACACCTATTAGACTATAGATGTATGTGATATAGTATTCATGCTTGGCAGTTACAGTTGCATTCATACAACCATTGAACAAGAATTTCGTTTTTTTTGATAGTAATGGGTTTTAGTATTGGAACTAAAACACCCGCCCATCCTCTCATAAAACATGAATTTAAAAAATCAATTTTATAGGCGAGACATCCGCGAAAGGTTGGCGAAAGGCGAGTCTGCCAGGATCCCACCAAGGCCCAAAATGGTCTAGTTTGTTTTGCAATGTTGCCACTGCAAAAACCCTTCAAAGTCTTTTCAACTTGTGTTTCCGTTGTCGGGCAATCTGCAAAATGATTTAGGCGGATGCTTCCACTTCCTTGTTTTTGATACAATCCTCCTGTGAATCTTTATTACGAAATATGCACACGAAAATATGATCATAATTCCCTGTCCCGATTCTGCTGGGGCGCGAAAGGTTCGCGAAAGGGCGGCGTAAGGGCAGTTTTCGGGCACCACAATTTTGAACAACCTATACTGTATATATAATATAAATATATATATACATACAACACATTCATATATATATATATATGAATCCTTTTAAGGACCCCTATCACCATGGCACCATGGCAGATCCAAGGCCCAAGCAGTTCCTTCCCTTGCGCCTCTGTGAGTTCTTTCGGCTTTGGCGGCACCAACGGACATGTGGTGCTGGCAGCCACGGCCATCAGGGCGGAGAAGAAAGGACCCCGGTTTGTTGCTCATCTTTCTGCAGGGGAAAGCGGCCAGATGAGCCTTCATGTGAACGTAAATCAAACCACCACTATCCACCATATGAATATTCCGGAGATCCATGGAACAAACTGCGGCAAGCTTACATGTTTTGGGCAGGTCATGTGGTTGACGCCAGCCCAAGCACTCTCTCAAAGGAGCTCGCGCCTTGAAGGCACAGCCTCATGCAGCACAGAAGAGTGTTGCCTTCCTGTTCACAGGTGAGACATGCGGATGACACTGGGATACCCGCGAGCCCATACATAGGTTTGATCAGGATTTGTGCTAGTGCCTCCAATTTGAGGATACCGATTTTGATGTCCACTGTAGATAAATGATCCGAGATGACCAAAGCTGTACATCCAGTCAGGGATTAGAACACCCAAAGATCAATGAAAGCTTGGCATTGAGAATACTCTTATGTACACATCGCAAACAGGCACCTTCAAAATTGTGGATGCCCAAAACCCTTTAAGTCTACTTTTTTTCCTCGAAGATTGACAAAATCAATTTTCAAATCCACTGATTCGGAGGGATCCGCGCTTTGAAACATACAAGTACCCTCTGGTAATTTAACATAGCTATTCAAAATGGCCCTTTATAGTGGATTTTCCCATTAAAAATTGTGATTTTCCATTGCTATGTTAGTTTACCAGAGGGTACATTGTATCCAGTGTACCTTATTCTAATGACGGTGCATTTGCCGTTTCGAAATAGACCTGACGAAGTATTAGCGCCTGTGTCGCCCAAAGGTTGCAAGGAATGTCCAGAGTGTATAGGGCATAGGGCAGATAAGTCATGTTGAGAATCTATATCGTATATTAGTATTGACAATTGTATGAATATGTCCATGACATACACAGAAAGGAAACGAAAATATGTGTTTCAATGATTTGAGTGATGTTGCGTGACTTGCGACGATGTGTTACAACCTCCTATTCAAGAGCAAAGTAGTTTGACTATGACTATGTATTGCAGTTTATCAGTGATATCGCTGCGGCGGCATTTTGACTTGGCCAGCTAAGAATACCCTCCAATAAATGAACGTAGATATGGAAGACCTATCATTTACCATCTGGTTATTTAACATAGCCATGGAAAATCCCTCATAAATGGAGGTTTTAATGGGAAATCATCTATAAATGAGCCATTTTCCATGGCTATGTTAAATAACCAGAGTGTATAAATAATGTTCCTGCGGAAGCCCATGGCGTTTCCATATTACCATGACATATGTCAATTTACTGAGACTAATCATCCAGTCAGTATATCCCCATTACACCCACGTTGTATATCCTCAATGATCCTCAAGCTGTTGCTTAATCTATCTTGATCCCCGATGCATTAGCCATAAAATCGCAATGTTTGATGGTTAACGGTGAGTTGCTGTGGATGGACGAGATCCTGCACCAGGTGGGAATACTGGAAACATGTGGTAACTATGAAACACTGTAAATAGTGGCATTATATTGGAACAAACCATCTACCAACTGGTGCAGGATTTCTTCCATCCGCAATATGTTAGTTAATCCCAACATATTTGAATCATCCATATAGTTGTATGGATGAACAGTTAACCATATAGCATAACTATACAACTATGGAATTAACATAGTTAATCCCAATTATAAAAGGTTTGGATCAACCTGTTGAGAGCTGCCCACCCCGTGGTCATTGGTTTTCGTCAGGTCAAGGCTCGCAGTTCCTTGCCTGCACCCGCAGTAGTAGTATTAGTATGTATTGGTATGTGTTAGTAAATATTACTGGACTGTACTATACTAATCTAATACTAATACTAATACTATTACTGTTTCTATCACTATTGCTATTGCTCTTGCTATTACTATTTCTATTACTATACAATACCTGGTACTAATTATCATTACTCAGCGACTACTGGTATCAGTACGCACAAATCCCCCCTTCCGCCCACACAACTTTTTAGCTGTTGCAAAGGATATTGATTCAAGGGAATCTCAAAGATGGTTCAAAAGAGTTTCAGGGAATCATCAAATCCCCACCCCTCTCAAACTTTATATTCGAGGGAATCTTAAAGATGTTTCAACAGAGTTTCTAGGGAATCATCAAATCCCCACCCCCCGTTAAACTTTTTATTCAAGGGAATTTTCAAGGAGTCTTGGGTTTAGGGTTTAGGGTTTATTGTTTGGGGTTTAGGGTTGATGATGTTGATGATGATGATTATGATGATGATAATAATAATGATGTTGCAACATTCAACGCACAGGTTGCTAAGCTGTGCGTTGCAAGATGAAAGCCATGATCATGGACATGCGCATTTGTCCCACAAAACACCGTGTTTTTTTTATGTTCGGACACGTCGTGGACGTCGGCGCGGGCAAACGGAGGGGTTTGCCATGGTTTGCCTGTATCACTACTAGGTGAAATACTACCCAGAATTGGGCCCTCAGTTCATGGATAGATCCAATACTGAACCATTCGGTTTCGTTTTATTCGTTTGGGGGTTTAATGTTTAAGGGAATGGATTAATTAGTCGGGGATAAAAAAAAATCAGTAAATTTGGGACACCCATTTGTTTGACATGATTTAGTGCTGCCAACTGACACTTTTTTCAAGCCCGTGCTTCAGAGGAAATAAAACATTGTCAAGGTACTCACTACTAATTAACATCTTCCTTGGAATTTTTGGAAACTGAATACAAAAACTACCCTGGTAATCCAACATACCTGTCGAAGATGGCCCATTTATAGATGATTTACTTCTTAAAGATGGTGATGTTCCAGTTCGCAAAGTGTTAAATTACCTGTTTCGTTGGTTATATTCCACTATCCCCATTTCTATCCAGATTTTCCCTGGTACTTTAGCAGGTTTAGCATGAATTGAGCATTAGATTTCTCTCAGATTCGCCATGCAAGGTATGCCAACATGGGGAAAGAACTCTACCGCAGCGAGCCCGTCTTCCGCGCTGCCGTGGACCAATGCGCCGAGCTCCTGGACAATGAGCTGCCGAAACCACTGCTGGAGGTCGTGAACTCAACAGGATTAGGAACAGTCGGGTGTGTCCAATGATGGGGGACCAACATGGAAAATGAGGATACAAGATGATACAAGTATGATATAATTGGGATTTTAACAATTGTTAAGCACTACAGTGGGGATATGATTGGGTTTTTTGCCACTAAGGTGCGGATATTATTGGGAGGTCGAATGGTTACTTCTGGAAATGAGTGTTTGACGAGCCTGGTCTTTCTGCTTCCAAGATGGTCGTGATTGTTTGGGCTACCGCCCGCCGCCGACCCCGATTCGATCGTGTTTCGGTATGGGTGTGTCTGAAAAGGAGGCTATTGCCCCAAAAAAAACAAACATGTCAATTTACGAGGACAGATACACTTTGGTAAACTAACATAGCTATGGAAAATCACCATTTTTTATGGGTAAATCCACTATTTCTATGGCCATTTTCAATAGCAAACTGTTGGTTTACCAGAGGGTACTGACCAGCAGATTTCGGGGGGGTACCCTATTGACTCGGCTGCGGGTGCGGTGATCCACCACCAGCTGCGGGTGCGGTGGGTTGATGGCAAGTCGTCAACTGGGTTGTGAACTATGTAAGAAAGCACGTTTCGATCATTGAAGATTGGCCATGTATAGTAGATCGAAATATGCTTTTAAGAAAAATAGTTGGCCAAGATATGCATAGATACTATGAAAATAAGCAACTAGTAATCAGCAACGGTGAGATTCAAACACTTTCAAGGCAGGCTAGAAATGCGAGACCATGTCGCCATCGGTTATGGGAACTCCATCGGGATTCTGAAAATGGGGCCCAAACGAGCCCCTCAGCATCCTCCAGCTTTGTTGGTTTATAAACCCCATTAATTATAGATAACATGTGTATGTATATACATATATACTGTGTATATATATATATATTGTAAGTCCAAGTTATTGAAGTCTTATAACCCATTTTTGCTGTCTTGAGCAGTGACTGACTACCAAAGCTTCAGTTGGTCGAAGGATGCTGCGTGGGGCTCCATGACACATCGTTAGTCATAGGTCACATCATCCACACTGGCTTGGAACCTGCATCTTGCAGAACTTGGTCAAGCGCCAGGAAAGATAAGCAAGAAACTTTGGGTTCACCAGGAAAAATGTGGGTGTTCTCCTCTTTCCTGGTAGATTGATACATCCAGCTGTTAGTTCCAGGTGATGCACTCAGACGGCGATGATGGCCTGTTGAATCAGTCCGGCGCCACAGCGCTGCCGAATGTAGATTTGGGATTTTTTTCGATCAGGACTGGGGGTAGCATATCCAAAGAATATATATTCGTATAGTATAGTATAGATATATTTATATTTATATTAATTTTTATATTTATATTTATATTTCCCCACCTGCCAGGTGAGGGTTGTTAGATTTTATCAGAGTTGTTCTCCTCCTCCTCCTCCTCCTCGGCTAGCTGTCCTCCTCCTCCTCGTCCTCCTCCTCCTCCTCTAGTTTCTCCTCGACCATGTCTGCATCAACTTCCACCTCCACTTCCGCCTTGCCAACTCTTCGCCAAGCTCTTTGCCAACTCTCTTCGCCAAGCTCTTTGCCAACTTCCCAGCTCAGTGTGCACCGGGACCTCAACCTGGGACCTGCCCAGCTCAGTGTGCACCGCTGGACCTCAACCTGGGACCTTCCCAGCTCAGTGTGCACCGCTGGACCTCAACCTGGGACCTTGCCAGCTCAGTGTGCACCGCTGGACCTCAACCAGGGACCGTCTCAGCTCAGTGTGCACCGCTGGACCTCAACCTGGGACCTGCCCAGCCCAGTGTGCACCGCTGGACCTCAACCTGGGATCTGCCCAGCTCAGTGTGCACCGCTGGACCTCAACTGGGGGCCTTCCCAGCTCAGTGTGCACTGCTGGACCTCAACGGGCAGATAGAATGCCAGAAGATATGCCAGATAGAATGCCAGAAGATATGCCAGATAAAATGCCATGAGATACGCCAAATAGAATGCCAGAAGATATGCCAGATAGAATGTCAGAAGATATACCAGATAGACTGCCACAAGATATGCCAGATAGAATCCCAGAAGATTTGCCAGATAATATGCCAGAAGATATGCCAGATAGAATGCCAGATAGAATGCCAGAAGATTTGCCAGATAGAATGCCAGAAGATATGCCAGATAGAATGCCAGATAGAATGCCAGATAGAATGCCAGAAGATATGTCAGATAGAATGCCAGAAGATTTGCCAGTAAGAAAATCTATAAATGTCATGGTGGGGATCACGCGAAGTAAAGTAATTATTTTTATATTTATATTTATTTATTGATTTATCGATTTATTTGTTTATATATATATTATGTGTATATATATATACATATCATGCGAGTAAAAAGAGGTTACATCATTGGCCATCGCCACTTCATATGAGGTGTTACAAGTGCGTGATAAGGCCCCAACTGGCACATGATCATGATATTTCATGAGCCTGTAACACCAGTAGTACCCGGCTAGGCTGATCATATTCAGTGGTTATAGAAAATGCAGGGCCATGAAGGGCCATGAAGGACCTAAAGGGTTGCTGCCCGACATCCGTGTTTGATTGATTGAATCACTCAAGGAATGACAGACTGAATGATTAAATGATATTAAACGGTTGAATTCGCAACAAAAAAGATACAAGAGTGCATGACTCACGACTCAAAGACGGACTGAGTTGAGCAGTTTTCTTCCCTGAACTACTTCTTCTCTCAGCCGTCTCTTCTCTGATTCTCCGAGCCAAATCTTCCCTGAAGCAACTCTTGTCTGCGCTCCCTGTTTTTGCAGACATTTTTTCTCTGGGCCAACTCTTTTCTGAGCCGCCTCTACTCTGGGCTGCCTTTTCTCGCATCCAGGTCTGCCCTGAGCTTCCTGTTCTCTGAGTTACTTCTGTGAAGCAACCCTTCTCTGGGCCACGTCTTCTCTGAGCCAAATTTTCCTTCCAACAACTCTTCACTGTGCACCCCTTTTTGAAGGTACTTTTTCTCTCGGCCGACTCTTCTCTGAGCTAGCTCTACTCTGGGCTGCTACTTCTCTCTGCGCCATCTATTGTCTGAGCTGTCTCCCTCTTCTCTGGTTTTTTCTTCTCCTTCCTCTTCTTCCCTCCTCTTCCTCTTCCTCTTCCTCTTCCTCTTCTTCTTCCTCTTCTTCTTCTTCTTCTTCTTTTTCTTCTTCTTCTTCTTCTTCTTTTTTTCTTCTTCTTCTTCTTCTTCTTTTTCTTCTTCTTCTTCTTCTTCTTCTTTTTCTTCTTCTTCTTCTTCTTCTTCTTTTTCTTCTTCTTCTTCTTCTTCTTGTTCTTGCCTTTTCTTCAGTACGCTACGTCTTCTCTGATTCTATGCGCTACCTCTTCTCTGGGCTGCCTCTACTCTCAGCCAGTTTCTTTTCTGAGATGCATTCTCTCAGCCAAGTCTTCACTGAGTTACATCTTCTCTGAGCACTTCTTCTCTTGGCCACTTCTTCGAGCTTGTACTCTTCTCTGGGCTTTCGCTGGGCCAAGTCTGAACTACCCTGAGCCAACTCTTTGGTCGGCTGCTCTGAGCAATTTATTCCGCGCATCGATTCCGCGGGCCGCAGCATATTTGGCATTATCCTGTGTGCAGCTATCAGCAGTTTCCTGATGATCACTGATATATAATTACACTGATGATCATTGATGCTTGAGTTGTTGAGCTGCAAGTTGCCCATTGACATTTGTCCGTGGTTTGAAAGTTTCTCATCTAGGCTCTCGTTGAACGTGAAGAATGTCACGACTGGAAAATGGCCGGATCATATTAATTGGGCCAGTGGCCTTGTAAGTGGAAATGGTTGTTTTGGATTGAGTCCCAAATGTTTAAGACGCCAAACAAAAAACAAAGATCCAGCAGCTCTTGACTTGAAATGGGCAATTCCATCACTTTATGCCGCCCACAAGTTTGAGAAATACGCGGGGTTATCTTTTGCAAAATCATGAGCATGTCCGGCCCAGAGAACCGCCAAGCCCAATATCAACGGCGACCCCAGAGATTGTCTTGCGTTCAGGATGACACGGTGAGATCATCCGGCAGGTTCAGGTCGAATTATTCACGCCTTGAATTCACTGATTCTGGCAACGTAGATAATTTAAATTGATTGCCATTTTATACGCAATTTAGCCCCACACTCACGTGTTGTACCTTGTTGACTTGGGCCTACATGGATGCCTGCTTGCAAGGACACAGTACTCGCAGCCGGCCATCTTTACCATTGAGTATGCCTTGGCGGAGCTTTGGCGTTCCCGTGGATTGGAGCCCTGCGCAGTCTCCTGGCCAAAGCAGTGGCATGAATCTGAAAGTGATGGGATGGCACCCAAAATGGGTGACCTTTGGTGTGGACCAAGCTCCAGCAAGGGGTCGTTAGCTAGAGAAGTGTAGAAGGTTTTATTTTCCTTCCTTTTTAGACTTCAGACTCTGAAACTGCAATGTTTGACTGTTGGACGGCTGACACATGATCACTGCCGGCAAGTCCTCGTATTCTGTATGCTGTATGCTTGATTTCTTTTCTTCTGAGCCAAGTATTCACACGATGCGACTCTCAAACCTTGGCGTAGTGTGCAGCAATGGTTCGAGCATGTTCGAGCACAGGACAACGCGCTTCCCCTGTGAGGTGTTGGGACACAGTGTGGGTGAGTACGCTGCTGCCGTTGTGGCTGGAGTGACTTGGTGTTATGGAGATTGGCGGCGGTGATTCATCATCACCAACCAGCCGTGAGTTCCATGGCGGAGGATCACATTAATCAGCTGTGGTAGCAGCATACGTTTCGTCCACCATACTGGTAGGGCCGTCGTTGCTGAATCTCATGCATTGAAAGCGATGCCTGTTTGCAGATACTGCTAACATGCGTCTTTGATTTCCATGTACTTATCATAGAATATTCAGTACAAGAGAGATATTGGCGTAAGTGCCCACAACCATACTCACAATTCGTGTTGATTGGTTGTAGGAAACCACACACATGGGCATTTCTTAAAATTAGGGTGCCCGTTTTCCGCTTTGAAACATGGACTTGGTCAGTAACTTGATAATGCTGGGGTTCATCCCTTTCAAAGAACCTGAAGATCCAACAGAATTAGTTTTCACTTTCCTCATTATAACGTTGAAAAGCCAAGTCTAACATTGTTGATTATTTCGTCGCTATATTCCCATGGTATCCCCATTGTGACAATTTTGGTCGGATGATGACCCAGGTCCTCACCTTGAAAGATGCCGTGCATTTGATCGCACAGCGCGGACGTCTCATTGCCGAGAAGTGCGAAGCGGAGGCGCCCAGTGATGGTTCCGTCCCAACAGACACAGCTGGTGGTTACCGCACGGGTGGTCAATGCAGATCGGCTATTCAAAGGCTCTTGTGTTTTCGCGAAAATTGTGTGATAGTTGAGATGGACCTACACCCAGCAGTTTCGGAATTGATCGCTGTATCCCGAAGTTTTGCCAAAACCGTTGCCAAAACTCATCAGCCGCAGGATATCCGATGATCGGGAAAAGATGTAAAGCCTTCAGTCTATACCAAAGTTTCCTCTCCATCTCGCCAACTGTGCCAGGTGGGCACCATGGCAGCCCTCTTCGCTCCCGAGCAGGCTGGGATTCAGCCTTCACCTTGGATGACCTGCCCCCCACATCAAGCGCCCAAACCTTCTTCCACAGCTGCAGCTGCTAAATTTCCCTCTTCCTGCAGGAGGTGAAGAAAGCGATGGAAAAGGCAAAGGTGAAGGCCTCTGATATCTCCGTGGCTGCTGTGAATGGTCCAAAGATGACGGTCATCAGCGGCCGCAAGGAGGTGGTGGACAAGGCAGAGAAACCACATGGGAGCAGGTTTGCTTTACCAAGGGTTCAGTTCATGGGTCGTTGGTATCATTTGAGAGCATGCCAAGGTGCTTAATTATCCGTCGGGCAGGAAAAGATTGAAAAAGATCATTTGCTGGAGTGTATAGCTTACATCTTTCAATCATGTTGTGCTGAACAATATACCCCATTCCTTTTTCTGGCGGCCAATGATTGCTTGGTGTTATCCACCACAAACACAAATCACCCATGTGTTTTCTTGAAGAGTTGCATATGTATATATATATATATGTACTATGTACTATGTAGTACTATGTATAATATATATATTATATATATATATATATGATTATGTATATGCATATTTGTATATATATATATAAGTGTGTGTATTTATATACATATTACACAGTATACAGTATCCACTGTTGGTTGGTTACATCTTCATCCACCCGAATGATTCTTGAAGTCGCATGAAAGAACCCCAAACAACGCTGGGCATGGTGCCAGGTGGCTGAAACCTCGGGTGTCACCAGCCGACCGCTGACGGTGTCGCATGCCTTCCACTCACCGTTGATGCAGCCCATGCTGAAGGATTTCAGGTCAGAGGTCGATAAGGCGATGATGCGAAAGGGGAGAAGCCGGTGGAAAACTCATTTGAGGTTTACCCCTCAATCATGGCAATTCTGATAGGGAAAATGATTATTAACCAGTGGATCTGGGGGTTATATTCTCAGACAAACCATGACAAGCCCACGTTTTGAAACCATTGATACGTGATTTTTTTGGGGTCCGGGTCCAGCTCCAAATTCGGCTGGTACCCAGGAATGGTTGGTTGACTCCGTTGGCCCCAAAAAAACCTCCAGTGGCAGGTGTCGATGAGTGCCTTGAAGGTGCCCTTCTTCTCGACTCTGCTTGGCCGTGAGGCGACTTCCGAGGATCTGGCCAAGGCGTGGCGGCCGAAGCCTCGCCCCCAGTGATGTGAAATATGTGAACCTTGGTTTATAAACCCGCCCCATGAATATCCATGAATAACATAAGTTTCTATGCCATAACCCCAATTTTACCCAAGTTGTAAATCAACCTGGCTATTGTTTGGGTGCCTGACCTTGTAGATCTATCAACAGAGGATAGAACCAACCAACGATGAGGACTGGACCAGTGAACCAAGTGGCTTTCAGGGGTTCAGTGGCTTTAGGTGGTGCTAAATGAAGGCCATGAGTTCCAATGGGTGAACAGCTTCCCCCTCAAATTCAGCTGCCAAGATGGTGAATCCATGCAATGAGGCAGATAGCGTTGTACATTGATTGAAGCTGGGCAAGTGCATTCAGCACATAAATCACCCAGAAAATTATTTAAAAAATTTGGGCGAGTTTGGAATCCACCCCCATCTTTATCCATCACCAGGACAAGGCATCCCTTCCCGAGCAGGTGGACTACTGGGTGGACCACGTTTCCAACGCTGTGCGCTTCACTGCGGGCATGGAGGCTTTGGAAAACGCCAGGTCCCCCGAGGTCTTCCTGGAGATAGGCCAGGAACCTTGGGGACTTGCAGAGATGGAAATTCAGCAGCGACAAATTGCTGATTTCACCCATTGGTCCCGAGAAAGATTAGGAACATTCCCAAAGATTTGGGAATACGGACTACGCCCACGAACAACATTTTTTGTGACCGTTTTCCAGTAGGATAATTATCTTCTCCTCTTGCAAGCCTTGAGGGGTTCCACGTGTGTTTTAACAGGCATGAAACATGTGACATAACTCCGCCAGCTTGCCAGGTTGCGGAAACTGTTAATTATATACTGATGAGTTGAAATAGTAGTTAGTAAGAAAATCGATTGTGGCCAGTGACCACAGAATCTGCGTAACGTGGCCCCAGGTTCAAATTCTTAGGTAGCCCAGAAACCAGGCAAGTTGTTTTTACGAGAAAGCCCGAAATTTTGGAGCAGAGTTGGAGTGTGTGACATGACACAACTGCCAAACAGTACGTGTGAAGACATTTCATTCTCTGGCAGCGTCACTTTAGCAACCCTTGCGCAGGTGCTACGCCTACCTTGGTCGGCATGGCCAAGCGATTCCTTGCAAGGAGATCCGATGGTCCGTGCGGGGTTGTCGTTTTTGGGGGTGCTCGAAAGATGATGCTAGCATTCAAGAAATTGCGGCATGAAACCCCACAATTGCAAGTTCAAATCACAAACCAACCTTCAGAACCCATTTGTTCGTTGTTTTCTGGTGTACAGGGGCCGGAAGGTACCAGCAAGGGTTGCCTTGTCAGTTGACCACGGCACACTTTTGACTTCGAGATGCTTCCACAGGTGGCCCCACTGATCAATAGGTGGCAAGTACCATGAAAGGCCAAGCAAATTCTGATGTACACCTGGCAGGCACCATTCGTTTTAAAAACATGATGACCCGGTGCTGCCAACTGGCGTTGGCTTTATTCCGTTCAAGTTTATCTCCCAGGTTTAACTCCGAAGTTTCAATTGGTTCACAGTGAGTGCCGGGTTTAAAGCCGTGAGTGGCTAGTCCAAAGGCTACTCCAACATGCGGAGTACATATACCAAGTTAGGCCAGCGTCGCCCAAGTTTGGACCTAGAAAAAGTATCTTGGTGCCATCTTAGGAGCCCCCATTACATCCTATAGCCGTGGCATGGGAACGCTTGAGGAAGGATGTGAAGTGGGTGGCAAGTTTGGATCCCAAAGCTACACCAGATGAAAAGGATGCCATCAAGAAGGTGTGCAGATGCTGTTTGGGGCAGGTGGCAGGGCCTTTTGTGAGTCAGTGACGGTGGTGGTGATTATAAATATATATATATATTGCGTTTGTATTTCTTGCGGTTGTTAGTTACTCTTAACTATGCTGAATGCTATTATTGTTGCATCAGTGCAAATACTACTCTACGATGACGATAACAACCATGATGGCGATGCCATATGGAGGAAGGCCCTGCATCAGGTGCTATCTACATCTACACTGCTTTTGAACAGTTGAATTAGATGGAAAATATTGGAAATACCTCACGTTGCACCTTAAGAAGAACCCCAGACAAATTAACTATGCTGCTGGACATGTTCAGCATTTTTGGCAAACAATCTGCAGGCTACAGTGTTTAGCGATTTGCTTGCAAAAACAAACTGGATTTGCGATGCTTTGGGCATCAAACGCTGCTTTTTAACAGCGCGTTTCTCGATTTGAATTCTTGCAAGACATTGTAAGACATGGCATGTTTGTCCTTCAAACCTTTCAAGAAAATGACGCAATGAAAAATATTGAAAAATCGTTTCTTTGGTTATTTTCGAGTTCGGGTCCCACGCCAAATCACAACGCCAAACCAATGTTTAACGCCTGTTTCGGCGTAGCTGGATCTGAGAGCTGACCACGGTTGGTTTCCCCATAAGTGCCGACTCCTTGCATTCCACTTGCATGGGTGGTCGTGCAATCATAATATATCATAATCGAAGGAAGTTTAGAAGCTAAACTTCCGACAATATGGACAGTTGAAACGCAGAGCAGGGAAGAGGCAGAGAGAAGAGAAACGATAAGAAGAGAGCGGACCACTTTTGGAAGTTGCGATGTCGAAAAAGTGCACGCCGTTGTGGCGCGAAGTACATTTCAAAGTGAAAATGTATAAAACACACCATTCTCGGAGCACTTTTGGAAGTTGAGATGTCGAAAAAGTGCACGTCGTTGTGGCGAGAAGCACAGTTTGAAGTGAAAATGTACAAAACACCTCAGTGTCGGACGACTTTTGGAAGTTGAGATGTCGAAAAAGTGCACGCCGTTGTGGCGCGAAGCACATTTTGAAGTCAAAATGTACAAAACACACCATTCTCGGACCACTTTTGGAGGTTCAGATGTCGAAAAAGTGTCGAAAAAGTGCACGGCGTTGTGGCGCGAAGCACATTTCGAAGTCAAAAGTGTAAAAAACTGAGGCTTTTGAGCCTTTTTTGACGTGAAGATGTCGAAAAAGTAGACACTGATTAACTTAACTAACTTGACTAACTTCACTAACTTAACTACCCTAACTTCGACGACAACAGCAACAACAACAACAACAACAACAAGAAATGTTACCCATCCCTCCGACGTGTCTGCCTCGCGGTGTCGCGGCAGCTTGGTCCTAGCAACAGCGGACAGGAATCGTCGGCTGCCGCTGTGCTGGCATGCGCCATCATGCCGTCAGAAGTACAGAAAAACATGAAGAAATGTTACCCGGCCCATCCCTCCAACGTGTCTGCCTCACGGTGTCGCGGCAGCTTGCTTTGTCCTAGCAACAGCAGACAAAAAGGCAGAAACACACAACCACCTTTCAATCCATCAGTGGGTTCGCTCTTCCATTTTTGCGCCTCAGCAACACGCTTCTCCTATAGGTTTCCTATTTTTGAAACTTCCGCCACCGCCTTGTGCGGTACTACTGGTATAATATAATATAATATATATATATATATGCATATATATATATATATGCATATATATATATATGTGTGTGTGTACCTCATATATCATTATATTTAGTCATATATAATCATACGGCCTTATATTTGACAATGTTTTGGTCCCACCAAATTGGTGGTGAATTTTGCTGCACAAAATGAATCGTCGGGGTGCCTGTCCACCAATTTTGCACAACATCACCCACACGGGTGTGCATGAAACCTTCGAAAAGCAACAGTACCTCAAGAGTCCACAGTTGGCGCCCGGAATTCTATAAGTATGCGGTGTTCTTTTGCAGTTTGTCTACTTTTCTTTGTCTTTATGTTTCTCAGCTGTAGGTGTTGCGGGTCAAAAGAATGGAAGCGAACGCCATGCATGGATTCAACCAAGTTTTCTGTGCAACGAGTTTCCCTGAGTATTTTGACAGAACTTTTTAGAACCATCCTTCAAGCAAATAGAACCATCCTTCAAGCAAAACATATCAAAAAATAATCGCTATCATGCTGATTCAACGGGGCAGCGATGTCGGTTTTGTTGCAGTGATCAATTAGATAGGCCGTGCGGAGCAGGCAGCGGTTGGTGCTGCTAGGTGTACTTTGGTTCGCGTAAAAATGTTAGTTTCTGGTGCTGGTCTTGTTCAAAAAAGTCTTGGGTGCGAGGGTTCTGCGTCTACAAGGCCCTTCTGAACATGCAGTGGCTAAGCTGGTGCCGCAAAGGTGTTTGTTGTCACTCAAAAATATTGTTGAGCCGTGATCAGTCCTAGTTTAGGTCAAGTTTTCGTTTTCGTTCGGTGTTGTGTTTTTGGTCCTACATGCGTGCCATGGCCTGTGCTGTGATTTGTCTGGGTATCCCGATGCCCTGGTCCCAAGTTGAACGTCGGTGCACGAGATCTTTTGAGTCGGCGCACGTGAGGCGGCACCCATTTTTAAGAGGGTTCACCCGCTAGACCAAAAATGCAACCAGTTCCCACAAGTGAATCATGTACCACTTGTACTGTACTTATTCTTCTTGTTGTTGTTATTGTTGTTGTTGTTGTTGTTGCTGTTGTTGTTGTTGTTGTTGCTGTTGCTGTTGTTGTTGTTCTTGTTGTTGTTGTTGCTGTTGCTGTTGCTGTTGTTCTTGTTCTTGTTCTTGTTTTTGTTGTCGTCCTTGTTGCTTCTGTTCCCCTTGTCACCTTTTCTGACGCGCTGTCCAGCTTGCCGCTGGGCTCGGCTCACCATCCCATCGAAAAAAACACCCCATCGAGGCGGCCGAAGCGTCTGGCGCAGCAGCCTCCGCCTCCGCTGATGGTTCCGCCAGCGAAGTGCCTGCTGCACCACTGTTGGAGCGTCAGGCAGCTGGGAGATCAACGGATGAGTTGGGTTTCGCCAAAGAACGAAGGCTTTACCGTTTACCGCAAAGTATGCTGCACTTGTTCTAGTGGGCCCCCCACGATTGGTCAATTCAAAACATGTTGTTCAATGGGAAGCCAAGAGTTTTGGGGTGCCCCAATTTTGAGACAGGCCCCCTTGTTGAGTTTCCCTCCAGCAATCCGCAGCACCTTTTCTCCAATCTTGTTTGATGCAGATATGCCATGGGGAAAACTGGTACATGGTAACGGGAATGATTCAACCTTTGTCTGGTGATTTCTTTTAGCTGTTCATTCTGGATTTGGTCACAAGCTGCAATAGCAGCGCAAAAAAAAATGCTGATTCCATTTGAGCGGTGCTCAAAACCCTGTTGGTTAATGATTCTAAGGGGATTGATTATTTATACTACCCAATATATATATATACTGGGGATTTTGACAATCCAATAGGGGAATCCTTATTGACCAACCAGTCTAATGGATTGACAGAGAGTTCTCGGCCCAACACCTGCCAGCTGGTGGAACGGCGCTAGCCAATGGTTGGGAGGGTTGTGTAACTAGGGTAGTGCAATGGAGTCTGACTTGGGTCTCGAGCCAACCTGGAGCAAATGCAGGGAAGGTGACGTGGTGGACTTCTTGGCTGAGGTCATCATTCGGGATCCTTTAGATCAGAAGCATCTCCTTCTTTCAGCTGCTCACCGGACATTCGTGACTGCCCAATGTGTTATCAATCAAGGCACAGTTTCATTGACAATGTTGGGAGGTACCGTTTCACATGGCAAATCAGGGTTTCACATCAAAGATGTTGCACACGTGATGGAACATGTCATTCCTTCAACTGACACTTTGAGACATGGCATCGAAGTTTGCGCTGGGATCAGAGCCTTAGGGGAAGGCATGGAAGCCAACGGTTTTCAAATCAAAGTAGCCAATGATATTCGAGAGAAGTTCACGCAGTTCATGAATCATCAGGGTTTTCCCACAACAGTCACAGGGGATATTGGTTCTCATGAAGTTTTGATGCAGATCCATGAATGTCATGCAGCACCGACAGCTCTTGCTGCCGGATTTCCATGTCAACCATGGAGTAAGCTGGGGGACCGTCGAGGATCATGTGATGCACGAGCAGGCACCCTGAGATCCATCCTCAGGGCAGCCTACTTTCTGCGTTGCCATACAGTTTTGTTAGAGTGCGTCACCGGAGCAAGGGAAGATAAGAAAGTACTCCAACAACTGAAACAATGGTGCTCCATTACGAAGTTCAATGCACGAGAAGTCACTCTGGATTTGAATCAGATTTGGTGCGCACACAGGCGACGTTGGTGGTGTTTGCTCACATTTCCAGGTTCGACACCCCCTCAATTGGAACCATTCCCAACACTTTCTGAGATTGTCAAAATTGGGGACATCTTACCGGCTTTTCCTCAATGGCCCGAAGACCATACCAGACAACTGGAGATTGGGGTTTATGAGTATCACAAGTTTGAAGAATGTGGGGGGATTCAACCCAACCTCATCAATTTGGATGCACAGTTGCGCACTTACTTGCATGGATGGGGAAACCAACTTGATCCATGTCCTTGTGGATGCCGACAATACCCAATGAATTTAGCCAGATTGCAGGCAAAGGGTCTTCATGGGGCTCTGATTCACCTTGGGGGGACCACAACCGCTGGTAATCAAGAAGTACCCAGAATGCGTCATATTCACCCATGGGAACTTAGCTTACTGCAAGGGTTGAACCCAAACAAGCTCTGGATGCCTCACCTCAAGCTTGCACTGGCGGGCCTTGGACAGATGGCAAGTCCCCTCCAATCAGGCTGGATCATGTCTCAATTGCGTTTTGCCAATGCGGATCTATCAGATATGATGGACATACCCACTCCAGAACAGGTGCTCTGGAACATGATGACCCATCTGTTTGCAGCCAGAGACGCAATGTTTCCAGGCACCCAGACTGTGCCACGAGTGCAAGCCGCATGTAAGATGATTCATGGCTGTTTGGCCGTTGCATCCGGTAGTAGGACAGTCCCACGATTGATGCCCGACACCGAAAGTGTTGCACCAACCCTGAAGGATTCATTTGACCAGTTGGACGAAGTGACAACTCCTAAGCATGGAGACACATCACCAAGGCAGGGTCTGTCAACTGAGTCATTTCCACTTCCACCCAGGGGAAACATGTTGACCAGGTTTGCACACTTCCAGGCAGGGAGTAGTGGCCAGATCCAACAGCCGACCCTGCCGCCTATGCAGACTGAACCAGCCACAGCCGAAGATTGGGCACGGTTTGAATCATTAGATACCCCACATTCCATGCCTTCTCACTCCCCAAGGGACATGGAGAATTGGCAATCATTTGGGGGTATCCCTGGTTTTCAAGTCACCCCACAAACCAAGTCAGCAGATTTACTTGCTAGGGTAAGGGATGTCAAAGCAGATGAAAGCCGACCGGATGCTTCCATTTGCAAGTCAACACCCGTTGATGATCCTGAGGTTGCAGAACACACTGAGGTACCATCAGTCCAGCATTGCGCCAAGACTCCATCAGCGATCGAAATGGACCCAGCAGCCATCCAACCCAGCGAGGCCACTGCTAGCACTGCGGCCGAAACCAATGCCAATCAAACGACTGCACGAGTAGCCACATTTGGTGGCCACGCATCCGAGGACGGGCCAAAGAGCCCAACACCCGCAGCATCCGATTCCATTCAGCCTGGGGAGGTTCCTGTAGGAGAGGGACATTCACCACCAACATGTCTTGGGATTTTGCGTCACCTGCAGCCGATCTCTGAACTTTCCTCCGGTAGGACCTTTTCTCATGGCACTGCATTACATGTCCAGGCATCCTTGGCAAAAAGTGGTAGGACGAATTCCACAGCATTGTCATCCGCCCATGCATTCGATGCTCACCAAAGCGACCCTTCACCACGGGTCTGAGGAGTTGGAATCAAACAAGAGATCCACAACTAGCCACCGGAGGGGACGGAAAAACCCCAAAAATGAAGACCTTCAGGGCGAAAAACAGCCAGCGGGCCAGGCGCAAAAAC
The DNA here is from genome assembly GCA_947184155.2 of Cladocopium goreaui. Lineage (NCBI taxonomy): Eukaryota > Dinophyceae > Suessiales > Symbiodiniaceae > Cladocopium > Cladocopium goreaui. The sequence continues at coordinate 168,379 of CAMXCT020000334.1, forward strand.
TGGAAGAACACCACAAACAGCCAGGGACCAGGACCCCAGAACCTGAGAAGACCACAAAACAGCCAGGGCCCAGGACCCCAGAACCTGAGAAGACGACAAAACAGCCAGCGAGCAGGGCGCAAGAACCTGGACAACATGAGGCGATGGAGACGCAAGAACTCCCCCTTCCTATAGATTTGCATGCCAAGCCAACTGAGGCCTTCGTCCCTTTTGGCCCCTCCCCCCACCCATGTGAGACCAGAGAGGCCAATCAGCCAGATGAGATCGACGTTGAGCCAAGCAAACCAGTATCTCCAATTCGAGTAGCGACACCTCCACCAAGTGAGGTGGCCAAGCAAGAGCATGATGACCTTGGGGTTGTGCGTTTGGTTTTCCCATTTAGCCAAGAACCCATCTTGCAGAAGATCCGCAAACCCGCCACTGTTCAGAGTTTGCTCCTTGCTGAACAGGCTATGGGACACATTGGACCCAAAGCCATTGCGACCAACAACATGGGACATCAGCTGAATTTGCAAGCCCAGATTGAACCTTTTCAACAGATCCATTTTCATGAGACCACACCGGTGACACCCTGCCCAATTGCAACCCAGGCAGGACGACACCCGAATCTCCATGGCCAGAACCTGCAGAGTAGATTTGAGCTGTTGATTCACCAACAATCTTGGGCGGCGGTAGATGAAATGAATTTTTATCTTTCCCAATTTCAGCACATTGCCAAATGTACCCTGTTGCCAGCCCTTCAGCTGCCAGCTGACCATGGCTACAACCAGGCCTTGACGGGAGTTGGAAAATGGGTGGAACAGTTGAGGGCTCACATCTCTGAAGGAACTGAGCCTGCCGCTTCTGCCTGCCTGATTGGACATCACTGGATTCCCTTTCTGGTTCGGCAACATGAGGGTCAACTCATCATTCAAAGTAGTATGGATGGAGGGGAAATTTTGGCCGATATCCTTCATTTGTATTCCGACGATTTGAATTACCATGATCATGCACCGGCCTGGACTGCACTTGGCCCCAAAATCCAGATTCGGGAGGTCCCGTATGAGTTCCAAGGGGATTGTGGCTTCCAAACAGCCATATGGATTAGCAACCATGACTGTACAACCAGTGAATGCCAAGCCATCACAGCAAGCCAAGCATCGATTTGGCGTGACCATTTCCAACATCACCTGCTGGTTACAGGTCAAGCCTATGCGACCATTCAGAAAGCCAAATTCGCCCTGGGCGGGGCCAAAGCAGGGGAAACTCTGGAACACAGCCTCGCAGATTTGCTCAGATCCCATGGGGTCCCCAATGATGCAGCAATAGATCGAGCCCAAGAGATTTTCCTGAAACTTGGCAGACAAGCCATCAGCCAAGTCATGCGAGCCCCTCAACCCTGGAGAGAACTCAAGGCCAAAGCCAATTCACAACATCCGAAGGTGCAATTGGTCCACCCGTCCGAATTGCAAGATGCCATCCGAGCCCGAGCTGAAACTGGCAAACCTGTGGGTCAGGGTCGCAAAAAGAAACCTGCCCCCAAACCGCAGGTCAGATTGCAACCTGATGATGTGAGCATACCTGATGGCATCTTCCGTCAGGAGCCCAACATACCACTGCAGCAGTTGACTTTACACCAGATTGGTCCAGATGCCCAGGGGGTTGTAGTCACTGATAGTGTAACAGCCGCCCCTTTTCTCAAGATGAAACAGCCGGTATCCAAACATGGTCTTGCACTGCTCATCCTAGACCATGCCGCGCCGAGCATCCAGCACATGGGAGAGATCATTCGATTCCCAGGACGTTGCACCCGAACATCCGAACCTATTCTGGCAGCTGCCAGGTTGTTGCAAATAGGAGCCAGCGTTGTATCTCGCAATGAGCCAGTACACAAGCTGACCATCGATGAGACACCCAACCGAGTAGTCCGATTGCTGGCATTTCGGGATGAATGGGATGGGGACTGGACACAGTTCATCAAAAACCCTGTCAAGCAGATCTTGGGACATTTGCCTGAGCTTCAGACACCACCCCAAGGAGAATAGCCCATCTTGGACTTATGGGACCGTCAATTTGTCACCCATAGGTTGGAAAGATCCAGCCCAGCATCGGCCCAGACGTTCATTGTGACTGTGAGAATTGCGTTCACAGATTTGCAGCCATTGTTGAGCCACAACGGCAAGTCCGGTGTTTACCTTGAGCCCAGAACTGAAGATGGCCGTAGCCCAGACGCAGCTTTTCGCGTCATTTGGCTACCCCAACATGATCGAAATGGCTTGCAGGCCACAGTGCAGACTAGCCCGCAATGGTGCTGCCTAGCCAGAAATGGGGTCAAACATGGCCTTCGAACCACAGAAAGTTTTGCGGAAGCATTGCACAATCAATTCAAGCCAAGCACGCCCTGGATCGATTCCTCGGCACTGCAAAGCTACACTGTGGGGCCTTTCCCCGCAGGATCCACCCGGGCTGCGATTTTGAAAATTTGCAAAGCTTGGGACTGGAATGCCAAACCCATCCAACCAAAAGCCAGGTCAGCTGATGGCAGAGGAGTGCTTTGGCAACTCTTAGCTGCCAACATGCCAGGTAGTGAAGTTTACCAGCTTGCCCATGGTGACGTCCTCGTCACACCTGACCCTCCCAAGAAAGCAGCAGGAGCAATCGCATCCACCGATGTGCAAGCCAGCGCGAAGACACTGGCAGTTTTGGCAACGACTCCTGCAGCAGAACCTGCCGATGATCCATGGGCTCAGCATGACCCCTGGTCGACTCCAGCCAAAAAGAGCCGAATGACACCACAACCAACGGTCACCAAAACGGACCTTGAGGCGATGGAACAGAGAATGGATCAGAAGATCCGAGCTACTGCCCTCAAGCCGGAATCTGAAGATTCCTCCATGGGCATGGACGATGAAAGGGTTACTCAGTTGGAGCACAGAATGAACCAATTGGAAGTCAGCATGCAGCAGCAACAGCACACTGCGCAAAGCCAACACGCTGAAGTCCAACAACAGCTTCACCAAATGCGCAACCAAGTCGAGCAACAGGGGACCACTTTCCATGCCCTGTTGGATCAGCGATTCACAGAACAGCTCGGTGAAATAGAGCGCATCATGGCCAAACGGCCTAAAACCAACGAGTGACAGACTGGGCCCGCCAGGTTCACAGCGCCGAGCCCGCTGACCTGGCTCCAGACCCTATTATCATGGCTCAGTTTTGCATTGACACCATACCATATGCCCACACCCAAGCCACGAACCAAACCAGGGATTCTGTGGTTTTTTGCAATTTTCCTGCTATCCTTTTGTCGGATTGGTGAAGCAGCTCACCCAGGACCCACGCCTGATGGAGAATTTGCATTGGGATGTGCCAACGCCAACAACCTCCTCAGCAAAGCCGATGTAGTTGCTAAACTTCCCGGGGGCATTTGGGGTTTTTCTGAAACATGCCTCACTCATGGAGGCATTGAACACTTTCAAAAGAACTTGAAAATGCAACCTGATAACGCAGGCATCAGATTCCTTCCGGGAGCTCCAGCACCACGTATCAGCTCCAATGCAGCCTCCATTGGAGGCAAACATGTGGGGGTAGGCTTTTGCACCAAATTTCCGGCCAGGCCATTGACAAATGATTGGTCTCCTGAGATCTGGTCATCAGCACGGGTCCAGACTGCAGGCATACATGTTGGCCAATGGATCAGGGGTGGCATAGCCTATGGGTTCGCAAAAGATTGTCACACCCCTAAGGTCCTTGCCCAGACACACGAGTTGCTGCAGGCCATTACCAGTAGGATTGTTCTCCAAAGCCATGGACCAAGATTCCTCATGGGTGACTTCAACCTTGAAACTGACCAGATTGAACTTGCCCAGTTTTGGCAAGACCATGGTTTCGTTGAAGCGCAAACATTTGCATACCACCAATGAGGCCAAGAACCACAAAAGACCTGTAAGAATTGCACCATTAAGGATCATCTATGGCTGTCCAGAGAGCTGTTGCCCTTTGTGCAATCGGTCACAGTTGACCCCACCTGGTTTAGTGATCATGCATTGCTATACGTAACACTCAGTCCCTTAGGACCTATGGAACATGTGCCCGTATGGCGACGGCCTCATGCACTGCCGTGGGAACAAGCTCAAGAGCACTTTGCCACTTTGCCGGCAATTGACGGGAAGCCTGATCAACCAGAATTCTACAGGGCCCTGTGGCAGCACCTTGAAGCCGGCCTTGACAGTCACCTCCAACAAGCAGCCCTTCCAGGACTGACACCCCAACAGCGGGGCCGAGCCTGTACCACTGAGGTGATTTGGGTTAGAAGGGAAATTCCACCACTGAAACGTTCCCGGAAATCAGACATCCAGATCCAATTTGCGGGTGACCATTGGCAGCATTTTCACTGGACGCGCCAGCTCCGACGGATCCAGAGTTACTGCCACCTTGTCAAACCCAGACAAGACGGGACTCGACCCATGCAAGAGATCCAGAAACTCTGGCGGTCTATATTAACTGCACCCGGATTCACCAAAGGCTTCCGGAAGTACTGGCCCACACGGGCAGTACAAGCAGCGGGCACCCTGTCTGAGATTCCACGAGCCCCCCCTGACTATGAGGCCAGTACCCGTCTTTTGGCAGGATTTCTTGCTGATTTTACAGCCATGGAGAAAGCCCTCATCAAGCACCGACGGGTTGAAGCCCGCAAGAGCCGCCTTGCAGACCCACACCGAATCTACAAAGACACCGCCCAACCAAGGGCCATGCCTGTTCAAACATTATTGACAAGCCTCTCCACCACAGTTGAAGCAGCCACGGATGATGGGCAAGTTAGCTATCCAGCTGGGGACTTGGACTTAGACTTGCCTGTCTTCGGTCCCAATGGCCCACTGCTTATGGCCCAACACCAGCATGGCCTCATCTTGACTGACCCAGATACCATCCAGCCTGGAGATTGCCTTACCCAAGAACGATGGTTAGCCAAACGAACAGACATGTTCACCCAATTTGCCGACCTTTGGACCAAGAAATGGGACAAACACAGACACACACCAGGAGACACATGGCACCCGTTCTGCCAGTTTGTTGAGACCCATTTGCCTCAACCACCTGAGGACATGCCATACCATCCTATCACGCTTCAGGTGTGGATGAAGGAAGTTCAACGGAAACGATCCTCTACTGCCGCAGGACCTGATGGAGTTTCCAAGCAGGATTTGATGAACATGCCTGTCAACCTGACCAATCAAATGCTGGAGATGTTTTGGCATATCGAACAGGGCGCCCCATGGCCCATTGAACTCCAGACAGGGCTGATCACTGCAATAGAGAAACACCAGCATGCAGCCGACCCATCGGCATTCAGACCAATCTGTGTGCTCTCATTGGCATACAGAGTTTGGTCTTCAATTCGCACCAAAGAAATCTTATCATGGCTTGCAAAGTTTTCCCCACCTGGGTTGATTGGAAACAGATCCAAGAAAGAAACAGCCCACATTTGGTGGTCAATCTCCGCAATGATCGAGCGCACGTGGTATGATGACACCTCCATCCATGGATGCATCAGTGACATTGTCAAGTGTTACAACTGCTTGCCGCGCATACCTGTGATAGCCATAGCTAAACGCATGCGAATCCCCAATGAGATCCTCTCGCCTTGGATTCGAGCTATCACGGCATTGGAGAGGAGATTTGTGATCACAGGTGGAGCTGGCCCCGGTCTGAGATCTACCACGGGCTTTCCTGAGGGTGATCCTCTCAGTGTGACAGCAATGTACATGATAAATTTGGTGCTGTTTCAATGGGTGCAGTTGGCCACGCCAACCATTCAACTCTGGACATTCGTCGATAACATCGAGACTACTGGCCCATCCCCAGAAGAAGTCTTAGATAGCCTCACCAGCATCGACGAGTTTTGCACGATCCTGGACATACAGCTTGACACTAAGAAAACCATCTTCTGGGCCACCACCACACAGGCCAGGGAATACATGAGGCTCTCAGGCCAGACCGTGGTATATGACACCAAGGACCTCGGAGGCCAAATGGTGTTTTGCCGCCGGCATACCAACCGGGTTGTCCGTACCAGGGCCACTGACCTCACTGACTTCTGGCCGAGACTTGCTCGCAGTCCAGCACCAATCAGCCAGAAGGAACTCAGCCTTCGCGTGGCCGCTTGGCCCAAAGCTCTTCATGGTATCAGCACGACTATCTACGGCAGTGATCACATCAACAAGTTGCGGACCCGTGCATTGCGGAGTTTAGGCTGGACCAACAAAGGTATGCATCCCATGCTCCAATTGTCATGTCTCAGCGATGTCAGATCTGATCCAGGCTATTGGTGCATGTGGCAAACTGTGATCTCTTTCAGACGTTTTGCTGATCCTTTACCCAGTTACGAAGTCATGGATTACTTCGTTTTGCATCCAGAGAAACGCATTGATCCGGGACCATGTGGAGTGCTATTTCAGAGACTTCACCAAATTGCATGGGTTTGGCTGGGGGAAGGATGGTTTCGGGACCACCAAGGTTTTGACATTCACATTTTTCATTCACCTTTGCAGCTTTTGAAGTCCCGACTTAAACATGGTTGGCGGACGTTTGTTTGTGCAGTTGCCGCAGACAGGAAATCCATGCATGGTTTAGCTCGAGCTGATGTTGAATTTGTTTCCCACCTCTTTCAACAGCTTGACCCCCACCAGCAAGGATATGTGCGTTATGCTCTTAATGGTAGCTTTTACACACGTGACAAACTGAAACACAGCGGAGTTGTTGAGGAAACTAGCTGCATTTGGTGTGATGCAGAAGACTCTGTGGTGCACCGTCATTGGCATTGCCCCCACACACAAGATGCCAGGTCCCAACTGCCACAGACCTTGCAGCTTGCCGTTGATTCCTTGCCAGCATGCACATTGAACCATGGTTGGCTCACTCTCCCAGAGGAGCTACATGATTTCCAGCAGTTTTTGATTGACACACCAGATCGTTCCAAACAATTTTGTCCAGTGCCGGCTCAAGCCCATGTTGCTAACATCTTTACAGATGGTAGTGCCTGCCTTCCGAACGACCCACTCCTGCGGGTTGCCACCTGGGGGGTAGTCATTGCTGACCTGGAGACAGACACCTTTCCTGTCCTTGCCCAAGGAGGAGTACCAGGTCTGTTGCAAACCGTTTTGAGGGCGGAGATTTGGGCCACCATTGCTGCTTTGGAATGGATAATTGCCAAACAAATACCAGCCATCCTTTGGGTTGATAATCAACAAGTCCAGGTTCAGTTGGAAGCCTTCCGACACGGTGCCCTGCCCTGTACCAACACAGGCAATGACCATGATTTGTGGCACCGAGTTGCCGAATTATGCCATTTTGCCACAGCCAAATCCCTTTTAATTAAAATTGTCAAAGTGACTTCCCATGTTGATCCTCACACCCTCAGCGAACCCATCGAAGCATGGGCTACCCGAGGAAATGCAGCCGCAGACCGAGCAGCTGAACAAGCACAAGCCCTATTTCCAACTCAGTTTTGGCAGGTTTGGGAAAACCTGCGCCAATTTTACATACTGCGCAAAGAATGGTGTCTTGCATTGTTTCATTTGTTTATTACAGTAGGCCAGAAGGCCCAATTGCAAAAGCACTCGGACCCTGGCAGTGTCGTGACAGTGAGCAATGCCCCGGCGCCGCCGGTCGATAACACAGATTGCATCTTCACCCCATTCCCCCTTTGGGAGACACGAGATGATGAAATCCAATTGGGTGAATGTGGAGAGACTTTTTACAACTGGCTTCGATTTCTATGCTGTGACACATCAGCCACACCACACTGGATGTCCTCATACCAATTATTAGTACACTTTCAACAACACACAGGTCTTGCAGGTCCTACATGTGTACATAAGCAATGGTATGATTGGGAGACTAGACCAGATCAAGACAGGGAGTATAGCTTCACTCAGCAGGCAACTTGGCTCAGCCATTATGTAAGGCGACTAGGAACTGCCTTTGGTCTGGAGCTTAATCCCACGCGTTGTCGCCCTTCCGGAAGCTCCATTGCAATGTGGACGAGATGTTACAAAATGAACATTCCAGCTGCAGTTGTTGGTGGAATTGACCGATGGATTTTGACTTGCGTAGGACAACCCATTACCAAAGTGGGGAGACAATTTCAGGGAATAACCACCCCAATACGGGGGGGTTAGCAGTCTTCATTGGCTATCTTCGTAGCTTTTCACCTGCGTGAGATGACACAGCCTAATGAGAAACGGAGAAATGGAATGACAGAGGGATTTTGAACATTGCTCATTTGGTTCCTCAAGTCTCGATTCAAGGTTTCAGATCAGTCCCACCAAGATGCTGAACAACCATCAAATTAGAGTAACCAACCCATCTCCACCCAACATCATCCAACATTTCTCGGTAGAGAAACCAATGGTTTTGGTGCCTCCCATGTGAGGAAAGCAACCTGAAACGTCAGGCCTACCCTTGGCGCGAAGCCAGCCATCCGTTGTTGCGGCGTCGTACGCTACGCGCGGACGGCGCCACGGTCTTCGGGGTCCACTTTGGAGGGCACGTCTTGCAGCTGCTGTCGCACCACATCGTGCATGGAGAGGTGCCGGTGTGGCGAAAATGGGATGAGGTTCACCCAGAATTAAGAACCCCCCAGTTGATGAATAGAAAAATACCAGTTTCAATTTAAATTTATGACCACGTCCCCAATGAAGAGTCTTAAATTCGGGATTGACATTACTGACAACCAGTTGATTGACCATCACTATTTCACATGTTTTCGTTGAAACAGTGATTGCTATTATCATCGGATCCGCCAGACTGGTCGATCTAAAAGAATTGTCATATTTAAAAAAATGATATGTAATGTCAACCCTGGATTAATAAACCCCTGGGCTGTTTAATTGGAGGAGTACCCCCTAATTGATAAACCATGGTTTATTAATCCGGGGTTGACATTACTAAGCAGACAGAAAATGGGTAAGTTGGTGTATAGCTAGTTTCACTAAGATTCATGGATTGATAAGTTTTGTAATAGTGTCAACCCCGGATCTTGACAGTGCAAACATCTGCAAACTATAAACCAGGCTGCCCCCAAGAAGACGGGCAAACAGGGTGTGATTACTCTGGGGATTTATAATCTGCTAAGTAAGTTGGTTTACAACTAGGCTACTGTAACTAGGATCTACTAGGATTTATGATGGATGATTATATTTATAGTTGGGGATTTGTCGAAACCTAAAGATGGGTCATGCGTATGGTCCCATTGTTGGGGAGATGAGTATCTAATCATACCAGCTATTTTAAGCTGTGAACAGCGGGGCGCAATCATTTCGATACCCGTTTTGGGGGTCAACCCCACCAACCCCAAGGATCCAGCCACAACCAAAGTGGGGGTATTAGACGTTTGTCCCATCATTGGTCTAGGCAACAATAACCAAACAAAAAAAGTGGTGACGTTGCCAACAGAAAAGGTGGATATCAAATGATATCAAGCCATCAAAATTTAGGGCCCTGGGAACCAAGTAAATTTCGGCGATTGTGTAATTACCTGTCCAAGTAAACAACAGAGGTTGCTTGAATTTCTTGCCCCTTGGGATGTTGACCACATTCAGAATTCAGACCGCGTGGTTCGGCCGTCACCGCCGAGGCCGAGCACATTGATAGCAAAGTCGATTGAAAGAGGAACCAAAGATAAAGTGTCCATTGTTTTTTCAGGTTTGAGTACAAGGGCAACATACTGACCTGTGCTGAATATACTGTCATTCTGATTCTCAAGCTGTACTGAGGGTAGTTGAACCATTCTGAGCACAGCATCGCCCCATGAAACGACTCCTTCTACTAGTAACTCCCGAAATGGCCCTTGGAATCCATTTCCCTCGCAAGCCCACCTGCATCACCATGTGTCATTTGTTTCACTGTCGGATGATTTAAGCTCCAAGCCTGGCACTTGGACAGTTGACAGTTCAATCCTCCCACTGCCGCGGCGGCCAGGTGGTTGTGCCTGGTGCCTGCTACCTGGAAATGATTGTGGCAGGCTGCACCACATTCCTTGGTACCATGGCAGGTGGAAGATCAGGGGGGCCTTGCACATGTCCATTTCATCCCATCTGCTGGTGGTTGCCAACCTCAAATAAAAAGAAAAATCTGAGCGCCAAAAATGACAAAACGTAGGATTTTGTATGAAGAATTCAGCTCCACAAACCCAGTCTCGGGCGGTCAAAGTCCATGTTGCAGTTTACTGGTGTTTGCAGCGGCATGCCATTTGCTGGTCTCTTTCCGGTCATACATAGCTTTTACCAGTAGGTCTCCCTTTTTTCAATGATGAACATACCTATCTCATCCTATCTCACCATTGAGCCACAAGTCCACTTGTCGCATCCACCAAGGCAATGAGGCCTGGTGTGTGGAAAACCTGGGCTTCGCCAAGCCTTTGGTTTTGAGGCACATGGGTCCCTGGGTTGGGGGCCTGGGAAGGGCCTGGGGGACCCACTGCACTGGGCTTGGTTGGTTTAAAGATGTTCAGTCTTTCGATGGGGTTGATTTGCACCTGGCTCTGAAATCATTGAAGCCAGATGGGGTTAAGAACTCTTTTTTGATCTTTAGATATCTATGTTTATCCAAAAAATCTCGTCAATTTGTTGTCCCCAATACATGTCTCAAACATGGTGGTTAGATCACCATGTCGCTTTCGCGATGTCCCACAGGTTGCTGCCGGACGGTTCGCTGGAAGAACCCACGGAGTTGCGCTTGGTGATCCGACCGGACGGACGGTTGGAAGTGGAAAGCGAGATAGGCAGGGCCTGTTTTCTTCCACCGGCACTGGGAGACTTGGGAACTGTGTGAAACCATGTGAAACCATGTGAAACGGGTAGCAATTTGATGCTTTGGGACCGCTGAAGTTTACATAAACGTGAAACAATTTCGGGGATAAGGGGGATAGATGGTAGCCAGACCCACATGTCTGTGAGATCCTTCTGAACATATGGCAAATTGGCGATGAATGTTGGTCATGATGCTCCTCTTTCTCATTGTTTCCCATCCTCCTTTGGGAAGATGATCTCAATTTATATATCTTAGTGAGGGAAACCCAATAATAACCTCTAGTAGGGGATGTTTTACACGGTTACTTCAGGTTATTTTCACCACCCATTTCTAGTAAAACTGTCATGGTTGACTAATTATTGTTCGACTTACCACGTTTAATTATCATCAACTGATATTTCTCATTTGCACCGAACATATCGAAACATGTTGGAAGCCACCGCCTAAATTCAACCCAGCTCTGGATCTTCGGTTTCAGGTAGCGATCCAGAGGACAGCATTGTCTCGGTACACGTAGAAGCAACTCTCGTGACCAAGAGCGGGGGATGGAGCAACAACCGGCCCGAGCAGGACATCGGGGATGAGGGGATGGGCTGATTTTTAGGCCTGGGAGCCAGATGTCTTGGTGATGTACCTCTGAAATGAACAGATTCTATGCAAAAATCACAGGGAATGGGATTACTGGACCTTGTTGTTGTTGCCACCAATTTATCGATTCGGGTCTGGATTGGATGGATTGACTTCGAGGTCTTTCCTGGAAACTTGAGCCGAACCGTTGCGTTGCTTCTGACTGTCATTTTTGAATGTTCAATAGAGCCTTTCAAAATTGACAGGACTTGAATGAATCCCTTGTTTTCACCCAAGTACATCTCTGATCCTTTGTGGCGATCCCAAAGACAATAATAGGCAATCAGAAGGTTATAAGGTTGAAGACATGGTAGTGGGTCAAAATTGGGGTACCCCCCAAAAGGGCTGGGGACTAATTATGAATAGGTGAATAACTCTTGAAAATGACCAAAATCCGAGGGTCTCAGACATTCTTAGATTCTGACCCAGATGGCCAGATGGAGATTTTATTGCCAATAACAGCTCTTGTGCTGCCCTGGACTTCAGGATTCCTTCAACTTAGACAAGCTTCGGGAGCAATGCCCCTCTGACTGGCAAGCAGGAGTGTGTCCGGGACAGGATGTAGAAAAAAAAACAGTAAGGAGATGTAAGGAGAACGGCAGCAATAGTGATCTAATCCAGCCATGGCTTTTCAATCCGTAATTTGCAAGACCCAGCTCACTAAGGTCCAGAGGCCGTCGACATTGACCTCATGTACTCCTTCGGCCGCAAGAGTGGCTTGCCCCTGCAGCCACGCTTCCGAACCGTGCGACATGTGCAGAAAGGCGGGACTGATTTTTTGTGGCATTCATGCTTTTTGAATGTGCATCCAAAGTGTATAGATGTATATCTTATATATATATACAGATGTAGATATGTAGATATGTGTGTATAAAATAGATAGATAGATAGATAGGTAGGTAGGTAGGTAGGTAGGGAGGTAGGTTGGTAGGTAGGTAGGTAGGAAGGTAGGTAGGAAGGTAGGTAGATAGGTAGATAGGTAGATAGGTAGATAGGTAGATAGGTAGATAGGTAGATAGGTAGATAGGTAGATAGGTAGATAGGTAGATAGATATAGACGTGCATATATATATGTGTGTGTGTATGTATGAGGATCAGTAAGTGTGAGCATTCCCAAATGGGCTCATATTTGACTTGCCCAAGTGGAGTTCCACCAAATCTTCCCAGGCGATCAGGAGTCGTTTGGTCGATTGGAGATGGAGCGTGACGGCACGCAGCAAGGCGCAACGCGCCCAGGGAGGACGAATCACCAACAAACATAGGGATTTAAGGGGTTTAACCAGCCAAAATGGTGGTTAAACTAACAAGAATGATGGTTTTGCTGGGCAAACCTCAAAACCATGAGATCACATTCTAGTCCAGGAGGTGATTCGTCTTCAAAGACTTCCAAACAAGACAGAGCAAGTAGGTGTCCGCTTGCCATTCCCTCAATGGCACGACAAATGGGTATGAGTAGGGATTCAAGACTCAAGACACATAAATCTTCAGATGTTTGGTAAACTCAGCCGGATAAATCGAACGCACTCTGAGGCACCCAATTTTTCTTGATTCTCTTTGGTTGTATCACTACATGATATTCCGTTGTTTGGTTGATAGTTTGATGATTTATTTACTGTATTTCAGCACCACATGGCAAGATGAACCAATTTTACCATTATTCTTGGGAATGGGTCGAGCCTATCACACCAGTTATTGACCAATTTTTTTCACATTGCCATAACTTGTGGATACTTGTGGTCTCCCACATGTTTATGCATTTTTGGGAATGATCCAGGTGGTTCATAGCATGTTCATGGGTTAATCTAGCCCCAAAAATATCCAATAGCATTTTGCCAGGTTTCTGGCTGGGTCCATCATTGATCGATGGCTCCTTCCAAGCGTCTATGGCCCTGGCAGATGCTGCCGTTGGCATTGGAACCCCGGCATGGGAAACAGATGTGGCAGTTGTAGCCGAGGTATGATGTAAGTATCTGTGATATATTACAACATTGGTGTCTATATAAATATGGAGAGAAAAAAGAGGGATGTGTTATACATATAATCTTAAGATACATGATACATTATATTTTAAAATGTATACCATGTGCAATATTGTAATATGACATAGTAGATGTATATGTGTAATGTGTATCTATGAGGCAATACGTTATAATCCCTTTAGGTGAAATTCCTGTATGTAAATTGGCCCAAAAAAGGAGTACCATACCAGAGTTTGTATGGTGGCATTCAACGTTTCAGTTAGCCACCAGATATAGCATATGATAATTTGAATATACATGGAGGTATGGTGAGCGCAGCTGCACATGAAGTGGGGACCTGCATTTGAATGAGTATGAATGCGGATACGTATGCACAGCGATGTGCAACCAACAAGTACCATCAATTATGAGCAATTATATGACACACTGTAGCCTGCTGGACCAACATTACAACGCCGAAAAGATTGATGGATCAAAAAGCTGCCCACTCCCAAACAAACTCCCAAAGCAGTTTTTATTGCTTGCTATTCTTGACATCCAGCGTCTATTCTATACATCCCTACACCATGTGTGCCTTTTGTGACATGTACTTTGGATGTTGGTGCAGACCTATTTCAGCACATCCCAATTGGTCATATGTTATCCCTTCAACAGCGAGGCAGTGCAACGTCCCCGCACGTCCCAACCTAGGCACACTGAAGATCCCACTGTCGATCCGAAGATTGCAACCTTGCGGACGCAAGTGCGCAGCGACTGGCTGGGTCAGGTTACCCTTTGTCATGAACTCAAGGGCATGGTAGGTGATCATAGTCACACGTGCCATGAATTAATAAGATACCAAGCTTGGTAGGGGATATGTGAATATATTTGAGCCATATCATCAATACAAATTCATATTACGGGAACGGATCGAACCCAATCATTTGAGAGTCAATGCTAGAGATCAGATGTTAAAAGAAGCATGTGTTTGAATTTTGACCCATACCCGTAGACTAAACCAATGGAAGTACCTATTGCTGAAATGCCACGAAACTTGACGTTTTCTTTCCTTTGCGAGCTGGGGAATTGAGCAAGATGACTTATATAAAGATTATAAAGCCGAGGGCAAAAGCAAATGAATCGGTTCAAATACACCTTGCTAGTTTCAGGACTTGGAAGCAACATGGCAGAGAGACGTGCATGAGCTTGAATCTCCAGATGCTTTACGATTTGTTTCGGGAGGTGTAGGTGTTGGGTCTCCAGGTCCCCAGCATGGCGAGGTACTCGATTGCGGTGTGGTCCTACTTCCAGTTGATTGATTTCACCGCTACCTGGCGGGGCTTCAGTGTGGTTTTTCTAGTTTTCGATGTGGGCTTTCTCCAAAAATGACCCGCCTTAGCATCTGGTGGTTGTTATTCTCACTTTCCCCATTGAAGCCATCTCCAAGTTGAACTGAGGACAAGAGCACTGTGTTCCGTTCCTGGCTCTTGAACGATGCAGGCTCGGGACGGGACATCTCGTGACATCTCCGTTGAATGGGAACAACATCACCAGGGGGATCCAACATCACAGTGCCAACCAGCAACGACAGGTGAGGCACTGCTCTACTTCGACCATGTGCACCTGCAGGAAGTCCGTCCGACACCCAAGGGTTGGAAGATGTTGGAAGGCTTTGGGATGCCTGAAATGGATTGGCATCTTTGAGGGTTAGTTGAGCCATTAAAAAACCCTGAGGGTTAGTTGAGCCATTAAACAAACCTGGTTGATTGGTTGGTATAGGGACTTACACTACCTAATTGAATGGCGATTATGATAACCCATAGTGAGGAAAACAGGCCCACCTGGCCTTCCAGTCCTTCCCAGTCCTTGGCCAGAGCCTTGCCCACCGGCCAGCCTAGCAGCTCCTGAGGTGACGAACACATTCAAAAGGTCTTGCAAGCCTCTGGTCGTCAGGGCGCAGAGCAGCAAATGTTACTTGGCTGAAGTCCTGCGGAAGATGACCACTTGAGTAAATATACTGTGTATATATATATATACATATGATTATGTATATATATAATATGTTGTTTTCATGTATGAAAGGTGTGGTTGGATATTGTATTATATTGGGCACCCTAGTGTCATGCAAACCCATGCTATTGTCCAATTGATTTTCACATGTTTGGAGAAAAGTTGGGGCTGGGTGGCTCAGCCGCCACGCAGTTTGAGAAAAGCACCGTAATACTTGGGGACCTAAAATGGCTGACCCCACAACCATTGATTTTTATCCACTAAACAATATCAAACATTACTCATTTTGGATGGTCCAATGGTTTATGGTTCTGGTGTATTCTCATTTGCCCATAGCCATGACTTGACGCAAATCCCTTGGCGGGGTCCTCTTTGATTTCCCAGGCTTTATGACGTGCTCTGGCGCGAAAGTGAACTGAGCAGCCAGGTTCGGGGGCGCCAACAGTTGTGGGGGTCGAGTTTTTCAGGGAGTTCTCGGTCTTTGGGTCTTCAAGGCCGAGGACTCACGCAAACCGATTTCCGCAATTGGGGGTCTGTTTCAGTCGTCAACTTTGTCCATTCTGGGTACCAACTATTTAGATCTCTTTGGACTGTGATATATTTCTAAGCGTTAAGATGTGTTGAAGACAGTCTGCACACCCAACACCAGTTGGTTTTCTGGATAAAAGTTGCTGATTTGGAGGAAAGTGCAGGAGAAATACCAGAGACAAATCGATTGCTCTTCAGTACGGGCCTCCTACCGGTCATAGTTATATATATTACTGTATGTATAGATGGTTTTGTTCACTTCAGAAGTACCCCACACTGGGATTATACAATTGGAACTGGGGGCCATGTCTTGATCATTTCTTGGGCTCATGATTCCACCCGAACATTGACCATATGACATCATATGACCTACAGTATATCATACATTATACCCTCTGGGTATTTAACATAGCCATGGTTTTTCGATGGCCCTAATCGAAATAGATGGTTTACCGAACTTAAAAATGGGTGGATCTTTCCATGGCAAACTGTGAATGTCATAACCAGAGGGTAATACTTTACAGCTTTGGCTTTGTCTGAGACTACAATACCCAAGAAATCCTGTGGCCTTCGTCATCTGCAACCATCCCGTGATATCCCTATGACCTAGATGTTGGTGGTTAAATCCCCATGTTTGATGTATGGATTTTCGATTTCTCCCCATTGTCCAAAAAAAAAATCCTAGTTATATCCCCAGTTTCCAGGTGGAAGATGTTCCAATGTTTGATGTTTTAATCCACCAGTTACCCTCTGGTAAACTAACATAGCTATTGAAAAATGGCCATTTATAGTGAGTTTTCCCATTAAACATGGTGATTTTCCATAGCTATGTTAGTTTACCAGAGGGTACATCACTTGTGGCGCCTGCGCTCCTCCAGGCTTCAGGCGCTCAGCTGCTGCTGGGCAGCCAGGCCGCCCTGCGTCAGCTGGATGCGAAGGGCCTGCGAAGCGAAGAGATGCCCATGGAGGAAGAGGTGTCGGACTGTCAGGGGGAAATCTATGAGGTTAGCCTGATTGTTTGTTTTATGATGTTTGTTTTATGATGTTTGTTTTATGATGTGTGTTTTATGATGTTTGTTTTATGATGTTTTATGATGTTTTATGGCGGTTATAACTTAGTTGGGCACCGATCGTTTTTGTGGGGATACAACGGGAATGTGAGCAATAAACAGGGGGTTTAATTGGAACTAATCATACACTGGGACAAAACTGGGATAAAATGGTGATAAGATGCGGATATACTATAACATACTATAACCATGTTTGTATGATCTGGGTTTGTCCAAAAGTAGGATCAGACCCCATTTTATGGATGTTTTCATCGGGAAAAGGATGATCAACCACAACATTTGTGGGCTACCGCATTTCAGACCGACCCATGGGGGAAATGTGCAGCAGAGGGGCAGTGACACGATTTGACCGATGTAGATTTGACATGGTTGAACCAATCAAGATGTTGATGTTCAATGTTCATCAACGGAAGTCACAGATGTTGGCATTCTTAGTGCTACTCATCCCATTTGTAGAGTTGTGACTCATACTCATATGCGGAATATTCATGTCAAAAATCGGAAGGTGATATAGGCAACAAACGGTACTCCCGAAAAGGATTGGGACATTACGATGAATCAGCAGGATGCAACTGGCATGAATCACAAGAAGTGGTGGTGATCCAGCCTGTTTACAGGCAAAACTTGAGTGGATAAATACCCAACGTGTCATCCATTGTTTTCATGTTTGGGATCGCTGCAAACTGACATGCAGCTGAATCATGAACGGGAGATCCGAAAAGGGGTTAAGTCTCTTGGCATTTCTTGTCACCTGAAAATGCAAAAGACCAGATCCTGGGGACCCTCTGGTAAACTGTCACATAACTATGGAAAATCACCATTTTTAATGGGTAAATCATCTATAAATGGTCCATTTTCCATGGCTATGTTAAATTACTGGAGGTAATTAGGTTGTACCCATTGACAGACTGGACATTTCTTGTGAGACTCTGTAGAACCACAGCTGATTTGACTACCCTCCACTGTCATCAAACATGGGTGGTTGGAAAATCATCATTAGTTCGATAGTTTTCTTAGCAATAAACCTCCATGTATAGGGCATGTTCAAATACTGTAATCATGTTTGATGACATCAGGGGGCATGTGATGTGTTTCTCTACTTGCGCTTGGTCTGCAGGCGCTCCGACAGCTGTTGCAATCGGAGACATGGTCAAAGGTTTCCTGACCTTGATTTTAAGGGCTGGATCGGCTGGTCATTCTTTGGAATCCATTCCCAAGTGGCCCAAGTTCTGTGGTTGTTTACTTCCAGGCACCGCAGATGAAAATCTTGCAAAATGGGTTTGTCTGAAAATAGGGTATATTCCCAATTATAGCCATTTAATAGGGATAATGATCATTAACCATTGGGTTTAGGGGTACACTATTTTCAGACAAACCCAAATGTTGTGAATGGTGATTATGGTGATGGCAATCATTCAAGTCTGGATCATGGCAATGGTCGATTCGCAAAAAAACCGTTCGTTAGGGTCCAGCATCTTGGCTGGGAGTCAACCAGATCAGTAAGATATCAACATTGGATTAAGATGAAGGATAAGCCCTACATTTCAAAAGATTATATTATATGGAGGGTTCCCAAAATATAAAATGGGGAATCCCCCCCAAAAAAAGTTTCAATACTAATGGTCTTATTTTGGATGATTTGGGGGTACCCGCATTTTAGGAAACCTCCATATAATTGGTATTGTAGCAAAAATAAATTCGCCGTCTAAGAAGTAGCGTCCCTGGCTATGAAGATTCCAAGTCCCTGTTTTTTCGTTTGATGGGACCTGGAACCGGTGAAAAAGGATGCTTACGGGAAGAATTACCCGGTTCAACCCTATAATTGATGAGAAGAACAATGGTTTCCCGTAGAATTTCACACAAAACAATGACACCATGTACTCACAAAATTCCCATATTCAAAACATTACCATCCCCCAAACTAACATGCGGTGCTTCCGCTTTTGGCAATTGGACCGGCTGCCCATAGACCCTGAGAATTGCCCCATACCGAGAGGAAGCTAGTCTTCCAATCCCGTAGTGCCATGGCTAATTCCCGCTTTCGCCGAAATGTTTACAGATTAAATATGATTCGATCTACATATGTGTGTGGATTAGATTTATATATATATATATACATATATAATTATATAAACATGGTAAACCACCAAAAAGATTGGAAAGATTAGGAAAGTCTATAATTCAAAAAGATAGGAAAGTATATCATGTATCATAATTTCTCACTATTTTTAGTCGGATTTTCCCTAAAAAGGTCCTTTAAAAAAAAAAAAAAACACTCCCCAGGTCATCCTGGCTGATGGTCTCTTGACCTCAAGCGCCTGGAGTTCCAAGCCCGAGTCCGCCGCCTTGCCAGGTGGGGGTGGGATGTTGATTTCACTGGCTGATTTAACCAGGGAAAATGGAGATTTCACAAGGAAAAAAGGAGAGATCATGGAGATAGGATGTGCATGGTTAAGCCAAAATGATTGTATTACACCAATTCAAGCCACTTTTTTAATGCAGAAATCATGGGGATGGAATGGAAACCATCAGTGAGTGGTGAATTGAACTACTGAAAACTGGGATATAAAGATGATATCATGCAAGGTGCCGTACCCCGGTGATGTTTGTTTGTTTATGAGGCCTGTTGACTGTAGATTTATCTAATATAAACCTTACTTAAGTCACCAACAAAGCAACTTCGGCAACAAGGTGGGCTCACCACTTTATGGGATATGTTTTCTGGCTATACCTTGGATGGAATTGGGTTCGAAATTTTGAGAACTCCATTCATTTGGTCCATGGTCTTGGGAAAACTATGAAAAACTCCTAACCTTCCTACTCCAGTGGGTTTGGAAAACTCATTCTTCCCATGAAAATCGCCATTTTGAGGTATGCCGCATATCCCGTTTCCATCCATTTCCAGTGGGTTTCAAGTCATTGGGATGTGCACATCTAGCACCGCAGGTGGCGAGCAAGCGGATGTGGCGGTGTTGAATCGAGCTATGCTCTTGACCAAGGTGCCGAGCAGTTGAGGGCCGTTTGCCCAGACCTTGAAGGTTTTCCCCATATTGGCTGAAGGGGTATCGGGTTGAAGGAACCCCAAAACATGGATGCAGCAGCACCAAAAATGTGGTAGAAGTGGTGAAAATGGGGATATCAACCCATTCTGACTTGGAGCTTGCTGTGTGCATCACAACAAAGGGATGACGGATTCGCTTTCATAGTTGTTTCAGGGCAGTGAAACCACCAACCAGCTAGAGTTTCCTTGCCGCCAAAGCTTGGGAGAATTGACAACCCCAGGGAAGAGTTGAAGTTGTGGACCCTAGGCAGGGCAGCAAGATTCAGCCAGAGTGCACATTGAATGTGAAGTGAAAGCCGAACATCACCCCTCTCCAACCATCTCTAACCCAGTTCAATCAAAAGGCTGCAACAAGCTCCAAAAACGGCAAGTTGTTGCTTTGGTTTCCAACAGAATGTCCTTTCGAAACGCCAAATTTCAATAAATGTCATGTGTCCCCAATGGGTAATAAAATCCCATTAAAAATTAAATGACTCATCCCCATGAAATCCCTATGAAATGTCATGAAAAAAAATCCCATCAATCCCCCAGAAAAATCCCCATGTGTCACCAGCAGGTCATCGCCAAGATGGGTGCCACAGGGCCCCTGCTGGTCTTCCCCACCTGGGGCGCTCAGCCGCTGGCCTCGGAGGATGCGGCGCAACGTGGCGCAGGCGCGGCCCAGGAAAGGGGGGATTGAAGCATCAACCCAGGGATTATGGCTGGGTAGATTATGGCTGTAATAACCAATGATTCTCTGGTTGGTATTTTTGTTTGAATAAGAGAATGATGTTCAACCATGGGAATGGGAATGATGATCCCCAATGGCATTCATAGTTTTCAGATGTTTCAGATGGGTTGAAACCACCAACAGCTATTTTTGGGAGAACAAAAGTAATTAAAGATCATCAAAGATCTCAGTTGCCACATGACTGCCTGGATGTTGCCACAAGAATTGGATGTTTTACTTAACGCCATGACTACCTTTCAAAATATCGGAGATTAGCAGCTTGGCAGCCCCAGAGGCCGCTGTGAGAGGTTGATGATTCCCCCCGCAACCGACTGATACAATTGGAACAGGTGCAAACCGTTTGATTCTTTACCCAACTGAGGATACTACCCTCTGGTAAACTGTCACATAACTATGGAAAGATCCACCATGTTCAATGGGAAAATCCACTATTTCTATGGTCATTTTCAATAGCTATGTTAGTCATAACCAGAGGGTAAGGTGGGTTCCCATCCGCATGACCCCAGTTGATACCCTTGATATACTCAGAAGATCCCACTAGATCCCCCGAGGCCTGCCAGACCACAGCGGTCTGTGGGGCTTCGCACGCGCGGTGCGCATGGAATACCCAGGCCAGGTTTGTGGAAATGGCTAGGTCTCAAAATGATAGCATTTTTTGTATATCTTAAGGAAAATGATGATCTCCCGTTTTCAGATAACCCAAATTTCAGTTAAAAGGTGTTAAAAGCCTGGCGGATTGTTCCAATGATTCTTGAATATGGTTGACCCTTGTATATATTTCTCCCTACCAAGGATGATGAAACCCCTGTCCCATTGCACCAGCATCCACCAAGCAGTCCTGTTGAATGCAGGTGGGTTGATGTTTTATGCCAACATCTGCCAACACTTCTTGATTCAGGGTGCATCACTGACAGAAAAGCTCTCGAAGCGATTGGATTCATCCACCACCGGACGATTATGTACAACGAATCTATACTCAGAAGCTCCAGTAAGGTTACTAAAGCATACTTTGATGCAGCAATAAACCGATATTGTGATGGTTTATAGCACCCAAAAAATGGTAAATTTCTGTAAATTTGGGGATCTTGGATCCTATTGCTTTTCCAACAAATTTGTGGCTTCTGAGCGTGGATCACCTGCAACCTGCAGGCACACTCCGCGTCACTTGTGTGGACTTGGATGCCTCTAAGGTGGCAAGAACACCCAGGGAAGGGCTGCAGGAATGGCTCGGACCCATTATTTGCAGATCTCAAGAACCTCAAATTTGGGTCATGTTTAATGTTCAGTGTTCATTATCCAACTTCAAAAAGTAGCCAATTCCACATCTGTTTGACTGAAGAAGACTGAAGATGGTGATCCCCTTTGACGGATAGTATTATGATCTGCAGTATCTCAGGGTGAAAACCAGCATCTATCGGAATCTATCGGCTGAAAGGAGAACAGAGAACAGAAGATGGGGGTGCCATCGGAAGTTTTGAATGCACATACATCTTAACTCTTCAAGAGTTCCTTTGCCCCGTCGACTGTTGTTGTTTCGGAGTTGGAAGCTGATTAACAACAATGATGTTGACACAATTGAAATGAGATGACCCATGAAATCAGGGACTTGGAAAAAAACACAGCAGGACTCACAGCCACCCACTGGAGATGTTCAATCCAAAAACACCCGCGTTTCTCTTGTGGCTTAGCTTCTGCCTATCAAAAATCTTGCAATCATCCATATCAACTGTTGGTTCACAAGAAATCCTATAGTTCCATATGCCAGAAAGATAGTATATAGTTTCAATTCCGTCATGGTACATTATACCGATTATACCTATGTGACTGTGTATATTTATATATAATTTATATCATTATATATATATATTATATATATATATACGTATATATTATTGCACAATTATATTATACATACGTGTCCCATAAATGTAGAAAACATCATCCAAAGTTCCATTCCTCCTGCATTCTCCATGGCCGTAGGGTACGGCCTCCGCTTGGTCGCAGCTGGCCGAAGCCCTGCCGGCGTTGGGCAACGAAGAGGAGCTGGCGCTGCGGGGTGAAGCCAAAACTGCCAGGCCTCAGGGCTTCCTAAGTCATACCCGGCCTGGTAAACATACAAAAAACTATGGAAAATCACCATTTTTAACATACCCATCATGATGAGTAGGTCCCCCATAACTATGGAAAATCACCATTTTGTATGGGTAATTCAACTATAAATTGCAAATTTCAATAGCTATGTTAAATTACCAGAGGGTAGGGGTCATAGGGGCTACCCCAATAGCTGGATGATGGGCTAATCTCATGGGGAAATCCCAAAAAGAAAATGGATGAGAACCTGGTGACTTTGGAAACCTCCAAATGGGAGAAGGATGTTTGTAAAAAGTGGTTGAGATGGGTTGATAGTGTTTATTTATAATAAACTTTCAGGAAAAGCTGCAGATGTTGCGGTTTCCAGGAATAACTGAGATGGTTGAAAATGGTGGCTCGCATCGTGGCGGCAAAATGTCGACCGAACCATGGACCATGGTCAGATTCTATCCAGGAACGGTCAACAGGTCAGACCGATGGGATCACGATAGATTGAAGATGTGCAGTCCGAAGCTTGCCGTTGTCCCAGTGCCTTATGAATCAAGCAACGTCAAAGCCGGCCTGATACTCAGTCTTGAGCTGTTTGTGCTCAATGGCTGTAAAGAAAGTCGGAAAACCGGGCTTGCTTGCTCTATTGGCCCGCAATGTGACTGCATGGCATTGCGGGTGCTAACCGCGCGCAACAAGACTTTCCATTCTTGGAAATTGCGTCAAAGCCGGCCTGATACTCAGTCTTGAGCTGTTAATGCTCAATGACTGTAAAGAAAGTCGGAAAACCGGGCTTGCTTGCTCTATTGGCCCGCAATGTGACTGCATGGCATTGCGGGTGCTAACCGCGCGCAACAAGACTTTCCATTCTTGGAAATTGCGTCAAAGCCGGCCTGATACTCAGTCTTGAGCTGTTAATGCTCAATGACTGTAAAGAAAGTCGGAAAACCGGGCTTGCTTGCTCTATTGGCCCGCAATGTGACTGCATGGCATTGCGGGTGCTACCCGCGCGCAACAAGACTTTCCATTCTTGGAAATTGCGTCAAAGCCGGCCTGATACTCAGTCTTGAGCTGTTAATGCTCAATGACTGTAAAGAAAGTCGGAAAACCGGGCTTGCTTGCTATATTGGCCCGCAATGTGACTGCATGGCATTGCGGGTGCTAACCACATGCAACAAGATATTACCTCTCCGAAACAATTCAAGAGAACAAACATGAACAAACTAGTAGATCTATGTAGCCAGAGATATGGAAAGCCGGCCAGCATCACAGTAAGTGTCACACCTGGTCGGATGCTCATCCGTGTGATTTGAATCTCCTCGAAGAAGGAGTTTGCTCGCTCTTGTCCCGCGATGTGACTTTTGACTCTATAACACCTTGCATTGTGGATACTAATTGTGGGCAACGACACTCTTATAGTGTGACCGTGTTATACAGTATACAGTATACATTTTCTGTACGATATTATCATGTGATGTTCTCGTTTCCATTGGCAGCGCCTACTGTGTTCGGAATGCCTCGAAGACATCGCAAGTTTCAGGTACTGCAAGTATTGCCGATCCCAAAAACCATCCCAAATCCAGGAATCAAAGACCGCCAACCGCCCAAAAAAAAACATCAAACAGTCATTAAAAACATATTAAAACATGTTTTTCAATCAAGTCACCAGACTTCCTTCCCTCCCCCAACTGAAAAGATCGCAGGTTGGCGCGTTCCGCGGTGAAATACACCGGCGCCCTGCGGCTCAACATGCCGGCACGCGGCTCGCTCACGGGCCTGCGCTGCGTGCCACAGGCGGACACGGCGAAGACGGCCACGCCGGCGCCCAACGCGGCACAGCTCAGGATCCGCGCCGTGGGGCTGAACTTCCGAGATGTGCTGAATGCCACCTGCCATTGATGGGGAAGGATGTTTGGTTGGGTTTTTGTTGAAGGTACAGGTAATGTGTTTGTAATATAATGTAATGTAATTTAATATAATATAATATTGTATGATATTGTATGTACAATAGATTTAATAGATATTAATAGATTGTTTAAATTGCGTTTGTGATCACGATGATGTTCATTCACTAATTATCCAAGTTTTCTGTCATTTCGCAGTATGACCAACAAAAGGAGGTCATATAAAGTCATATATGGAAGAAAAAGTAATCATGGCTGGCATGGGGTGGCTTGTGGATGTTGGGGAAATGAAAAATAAGAATGTCACGTACAAAAAAACAAAAAATGGTAGATGTACAATGATGTAGAAAAAATGCGTCACCACTGGGACCTGCTGCTGCAGAGGGGATGATGAAGACTGGGGTCGGGGGCCAAAAATAGACTATATGACTGCAGCCGTCATTGGTGAAATCTCCAAATGCCACACCACAGCTTTGGTGAATGTTAGCCGCTCTATGTTGCTGGTGACCTCCCTACTGGGAATGCATGGTTGTTCTTCTCTGCCATGTCTTTCCCTGTCTTTCACATCTTAGATGAATGATGAGGGAATGATGAAATATATCGTCATATATCATCCGTGTTTTCAAGTTTGTTTGTTCCATCTGACTGTTTTGCCAAAGATGTTCCATACAAATTCCATTAATATGATCCATAAATATACACATTCCATCTATGTCTTTTCCATTCATTCCAGGAATATGTTCATATTAATGTTCCACCCTATTCCATAGATTCATATATCATATATGGTTCCTATATGATCCATTCCATATATGAACCATATACCCTCTGGTAATTTAACATAGCTATTGAAAATGACCATTTATAGTGGATTTTCCCATCAAAAATTGTGATTTTCCATAGTTATGTTAGTTTACCAGAGGGTATCCATGGATGGTTCCTTCTCCATCTCCATCTTCGCAGAGAGGTCATGGGTCTCTACCCGGGCGACCCGGGCCCACCGGGCGCCGACTGCGGCGCTACGGTGCTGGGTCTGGGCGACAGCGTGAAGCATCTGCACTTGGCCGACGACGTCTTTGGCGAGTCACCGGGGTGTGGCCTGACCGAGGGCACCGAGGGACCGAGGGATGGGGCCTTCATTAAGGATCTCATTGGGGATTTTTTGGGAAAATTTCATGGAATTTTCATGGATATCATTGGGGATTTTCATGGGACTTAATGGGATTTTACTTTGATTTCACTAGGATTTATCATGGGATTGAATGGGAGTTAACACTCAACAATGGGGATGGGGGTTGGGGCCTTCATTACCAATATTACCAGATTTTGAGGGACATGAACCAGCAATTGGGGATATTCGGATATATAGTAATACAGTTGGTAAGTTCATCCCACATACCCAATTTGTTACGGTTTGCTGGGATGGCCTATTTAGCTCGATAACTTACCGATGAAAAATGATAGCCAATCTAGGACCATTTGGGTAAACAATAGCAACCTTTCAACGAGGTCATCATAAATGATACTTGGTGGGGGGATATAGAATTTTCTCCAATATTGGCCGATGGGACATGTTATGTACAGTGTGTTTACCTCTATATTGTCTACCGCAAGAACTGTCCATTGATATCTATTGATTAGCACACCCAGTTGAATTTCCTCAACCCCCCTTGTTTGATGATCATTGATGGTTCAAAAATGTTCAAAATTTAAACCTCCATATTTTGGAGGGCCAAAACCCATCATGATGAGTAGGTCCCCCATAACTATTGAAAATCACCATTTTGTATGGGTAATTCAACTATAAATGGCAATGTTCAATAGCTGTTTTGACACAACCAGAGGGTAGGCCCCCATGGTTTGAGACTTCAGCGCTTCAGCGCCGGTATCTCCCAGGCTTGAGCACCTACAACACCAGCTCCGCTGCCTTGCTGACGCAGAAGCCAAGCTCTTGGAGCTATGAGGAGGCGAGCTACTGGCATCGAAGCCACGGTTTTCGATGGGTTTTTCCATAGGTGTTCGATGGCTTTTCCAAAAATTGGATAGTTTGAACATGCTTGAAATCAGCATTTTGGATTTTGGAAATGATTTGGGGGATACCATTTTTTGAAGTTCCCACGTGATGTGCCAAGCTGGTAACTTGGAGAAATTCATGGGGGCCAAAATGGGGGGTTGAATCATGAAAGACGGGAAGAAACCATCAGAAATGATAAGAGAATCAAGGGACACATCAAGTTCTCTGAAAAACATGTGAAAGAGAAACACGGTGATAAAATCGACCCAAACATGATGATGTAAAGAAGAATGATCCGAATGCCAGCATCAAGAATGCGATACGTCCGGCAGAAACAGGGATAATGGGATACTACTTTCAAAAATGGATATGTCGCCATCGGCTTGGGAGATCCTGTGCGTTTCATGTGGAGAAAGAACCACTACAAGCTAGATTGCGGTGGGAAAAGGATGAAAAGAGTTCATTTATCATTTGCTACGAACCACGTTTTAGAATTGTTGAACATGCTTGGGGCGGAGTATGGTTCAAAATCTTTCAAAGAAGTGGAGAAGTGTTGATGAATTGGTTCCTGGTTTCAAACATTGCTTCCAGGCCTGTTGCATGCCTGTGATCTTCGTGACCGTGGAGGAGGCGACATCAAATCCGACTGGACATCCTGGGTTGGTAGACCTTGTTTGTTGATGTTTAAGTTGGACCTGGGAAATGGCCCAGAAGATAGTTTCAGATACTTCCTCTTTGTTACGAATGTTGCTGATTTTTTTGATTCAGGATGATTGATCTCCAACAGTCATTCTGAAAATACGAACTTCGTGTGAGCAGAGCCCACAGCTCCGAATGTCTCCAGCCCCTTGGTGGTTCTTTTCAATGCTACAGCAATGTCCGGATCCATGTTTTTCGGAAAATATCTTCAATGTTGTTTCCGTCAGAATGCGCAACATGAATATAGACTCTAGATCTTGTATTTGTGTTTGGAGGATGTCTAAAGTCAAGATCAACTAAAAGATGTCTAAATCCATGGTAAGTTCTAGTACTTCTGTGGCAAACCCAACGATAAACGGTCTCCAATATCACTATAAAGTGGTGGCAACAATTGTCCTCAAATGGTAGGGTTGATTGGGTTCACATGATTCACGCTCAATCATTTTGAATCTCAACTAAAGATGTATAAATCCCCCCCAAAGCCCGTTAAAAAACCATTAAAAAACCATTGAAACCCATGAAACTCCCCGCATCTGCCGCAGGCCCTAGGCGACCTGGCCAAGTTGAAGCCCAAGGAGCGCGTGCTGATCCACGCCGCAGCTGGTGGCGTTGGTTTGGTGGCCATCCAGCGACCTGGCTGCGACGAGGGTATATCATATATATATAGAGAGAGAGAGGTAGATAGATAGGTGGATGGATGGATAGATGGATAGATAGATGGATAGATATGATTATATATACATGATTAATTCCATGATAATACATGATAATACATGATTTTTACATCTGTGATCATGTGTGTGTGTTGATGCTTGCAATAATTGTACTCGACAGTCCGTGAGATCTTCTATTCTTGATGAGGTTTTGGTCCCTTCCATTCTATGCTGATAGCTCCGTTGATCCTCTTTGGGCCGTCCTATGTTCATTCCATTGGAACTGTCCTATTTTCTGATCCAGCCTCAATAGTAGGCGCATAGTTTGACCGCCATGGACCCTTGGTGAATATATGATCTGGCCGCAGCGTGAGCCTGCAGGTATGCCAAGTTCATTGGTGCAGAGGTATACGCAACAGCTGGCGCAGAAGAAAAGCACGAATTCTTGAGGAGTTTGGGAGTTCCTTGGTGCAAGGAAGGAGTGTTACAGCTCGACCCTGGTGAAATAGAAGCAGGCCACCACTACCTGAACACGGGAAGTAGATCTAAGAGTGTGAAGGGGCTGACCCTTGAGCCACTGAGGTCAAGTACATTACCAGCAGCCGCAATGGCAACAAATTTGAGGAGGACATGAAGAACTTCCTGAAGGAGTGACAGCACCTGCAGGGTCAATTGATGTCAATTGAAGGTAAGGATCAATTTCAGAGGGCTCTTTGGCTTGAACCCCAACCATAGTTGCTCCTTGCAGCTACCAAATTTTGGTGGCATGAGAAAGTTGGAGATCAGTGCCATTGGCTTGGGTGCCCATACATACTGTATGCATTATATAATGTTAACATACAATTATATAATAATATACACATATACACTTACACAAATGACTATCTCGCACATATGGCTATGAGTCAAAACCCTGGTACCCGGATGGTACCCTAAGTTGGTTTATTGATGTTTATTCCTCCAAAACATGGTAATACTATAGGTTTTGACCCATCCCCATATCATAATATACTGCGCTAAAACTCACATACACTTCTATATGCTTTACCCACATAAACTCAGCCAGGAACAGGGCGCAGATGGCATCGATGTGGTGCTCAACAGTCTCAGCAACCTGGCTGTCCAAAAAGATGGATCCAACTTTGGAAATTCCATGGAAATTCCAAGTTTAGATATGGGTATGGATCAATACCTATTGAACATCCATAAATCCCAGCTATTTTGATGTTCACCAGGGGTACAAGGTTTTGACACACTGCCATATGTTTGGTCCCAACTTGAGTCCCCGAAGTTTGGAATTTACTGCTCGGATCTAGGAGGAACTTATTAGGAATGGATAGGAATGGCATGTGGCTGCCGCGGTTGCCAGGTCATGACGACTACATCGGCCGTTCTCTGGCCTTGCTGAAGCCTGGTGGTCGTTTCGTGGAGATTGGCAAGAGGGGCATTTGGAGCCACCAACAGATCCTCAGCAGCACAGGCCATTCCTCTTGAGCAATGAACATCAGCTACAGTCCCGAGCCTTGTTGCAGACTTGGTCCTTGAATGTCGTGAATCACTGCCCTGCTCAGGATGTTCGAAGCACGTTCCTCGCCTGAGATTGGTCGAGCTTCGGGGAAGGTTTGCGCTCGCAGCATTTCGTTGCTTTTGAGTGTGGATGTAACCTTTCGGTCCCTTGCGTACAATGAGCATATTTGCCACTACCAAGTACCCTCTGGTAATTTAACATAGCTATTGAAAATGGTACATTTGTAGTGGATTTACCCATTGAAAATGGTGATTTTCCATAGTTATGTTAGTTTACCAGAGGGTATCGTTCGTATCGTTCAGAAATCGTTCCACAAAAAGCATCCCCAAGGTCCAGATGTGATGTATGAAAAGATTGCAGCTGACACGATGATGGAGAAGGACGGCTGGATTCCCTCACCAATGGACGATGGTGTGATATTCTGGGAAGTGGTCCGAATTTCTCGGGAGGATTATATTTATGTTTGTATGATTCTATATAATTATAATGAAGTATATGAATTATGTGTTTTATGAACTATACGCGAATTCTTGGCTACCTGGGAGAAATGCTGTTGTTTTTTCTTGTTTTGGAGCTTGTTGCTGATCTACCGATGATCTTTCCACTGCGTGTTTTTCCCTGTGATGTGTTTGCTGCTTGGTGGGCGGCTTGCTGTACAGGAGCCCTGGCGCTACAACGCATACCTGAAGCGATTGCTTCAGCGCGTTGACGAGGGGGCTCTGAAACCGATCAACATGTATCTTGCTGAAAAATAACGGGTCTTTGGATAAAACATATACAAAAAAAAGCAGCTCCGGGAAATTCGTTCAAGCAAAAAGAACACAGTATTTGATGGCAAAACCATGCAAAAAGGATGGGTGTCAGTTTTGATTTTCCCTAATTTCGAAATCTCATCCATTTTTTATGGCATTTGTTATGGCATTTTTCCATCCTCTCCAGCCATGGCCTTGGCCCGGCCAGATCCCCGCCATCCCCAGGCACCTCTTCGACGGTTTGGAGCGCGGAGTGGCTGCTTTGCAGTTCCTGCAGCGCGCCAGCAACATCGGCAAGGTGGTCATCAGCTCGCCCAGTCGTACCTGGGGCCATGATGGGCCATGGGGGGATGGTTGAAATATGTTGAAATGGGGTAGTGATGGATGATGACGGATGTAGATGGTTAGTAAATGTTAGTAAGATTTTGTAAGGGAAACCTCATTTCAGATATTTCAGTTTGTTGAATCGAGAACCGATTTCATCAGGTAGATGGAAGGTGTGCATATCTTGTAGGTGTATTGATCTCATTGGAGATCTTCTGGACAATATCGCGAAAATACTTTGTAGGTATGCAAATAGCTGCATAAATGCAGAAACCAACGTAGCCCGGACTATCCCAAGATTGAAAGGAAGGAATGGTGGACAGGTTGATGTTCCCAAGGTGTCAAGCCACAGGATGTGAGATGATGACTGTTTTCCCCAGTCATCAGTGATAATTCATCTAATATGTACCATGCTCGACACTTGGATTTTAGACCCATATCGGGAGATGGTCATCAAAATTTATCAATATTTATAACTTGGACATATCTTGATACTTCATGTTTGAGACCCATACCCCCAGGGCACCCAAGGGCACCCAAGGCGCCACCAGGCGTCATCCCCCAAGGCCTGGGCTGTGATGCCGAGACCATGCCGCTCCTTTCGGGTGGTCTGGGTGCCTTGGGTGTGGTCACTGCCACCTTCCTGGTCGAGGCCCTGGGGTCCCCTGGGTTTTGTGGGGGAGCTGTGTGTCGGCACATGTGGGTTTGGCAGAGATGGGGGCCCAATTCTTATCCCATAAAAACCATCCCAGCAATCAATTTTTTTGGGGGGCTCCTTTTAAATCTTCTCAAATAGGCGAAAGGCCCAATGACAAAGTGTGTTTACATCATTAAATCTTTTCCCCTAATACTGAACATCCTCCAAAAACCATGATGGTTTAGTATGTTTAGTAGGAAACACACACACATATTTGGGACCATATCATGGGTGCGTTGAATATTGATGGGATTATATAAGCCATTTCAGAAGCAGCCCTGGATGCTCAAGAGGTGGGTGACCCGTGAAGGGATGGACATACCACCACTCATATGGCTTACAATTAGCATGCCCACTATGAGGCTTCTAAAGAATGCTAGGATGAGCAAGACTCATATATACCATGTGTTAACCATTGCACGCATGGGTGAATTGAGGCCTCTATAGCAACCAAGCGAAATGATGTCAGCAACTAAAAAGTGGAAATCCGTGAGATTTTAGATGGAAAAAAGTGAGTTCATGACAATGGTGATTGAACATAATTTAGCAAACGAAAAGATGACCAGCACAAGAGGCCAAGTTATACTTACTACTTTTTACCATCGTACCAGTAAGCAACTGCACCAAGTGTGGTGTCACTAAAAAGAACATCCCTTTTAATTGGGTGGATAAAAATGATGGGAGAAGTGACTCTAGTTGATTTTGGTCATTACTTTAAGGGAGGAATTTTGCTGGTAAATCCGTCCATTGATGTTGATGTGTTTTCCTGACAGACCCACATCCTTCTGCTGCCAGGAAGGAGCCAAGCACTTGTGCCTCCTGTCCCGAAGCGGGCAACCGGCCAAGGACTGATTTCTGGGTTGCATCCATATGTTAAAATCGGTCGGACAAATGGTTTGAATATTTGTTGAAATCAATAATAAACTATTCCCAGTTGCCCTCCGGTAAACTAACATAGCTATTGAAAATGGCCATAGAAATAGTGGATTTTCCCATGAAAAAAGGTGGATCTTTCCATAGCTATGTTAGTCATTACCAGAGGGTACAAACCAGATACGATCCGTGGATTCTCCAGGTGCATCCGACCGCAGGACGTTGGGCCTCAATGGGCTTGGCTCCAGAAGTGCAACATTGACCTCCGCATCGAAAAGTGTGACGTGGGTGCCTGGGTCGTCCGCCCCGGGTGGACTGGGTCGTGCCTAGGGGCTCCCAGTGATCCGAGATGATCCGGCAACCTCCGAGAAAAGCTGCCACATAGTTTTACCCTCCCTTTAGGCGGTTTCAATGCTTCAGACACCGGCTAAAGCTAGGTATTTTGATAGTCTCCAGAGTGGTGTAGTAAAACATAGTAAAACAAACTATATGTAGGATGTAGAGGAAGATTGCCATATTCCGCCCCTTTCTCTATGGAACTGGTTGCACATGTCACCCTGTTTCTCCACAGCATCGCATTTTACGCCAGGTGTGGAAGATTCGGTGGTGGCGTTGCGCAACGCCCTGGGAGGCTATCTATGGGGACATTCAATGGTTCGTGTTGATGTGGTGAATTCTATAATGAATCCCATGTTTCGGTACAGGAAGGGGGCCCTTGCGCAATAGGTAAATTGGTTGGAAACTAGGCTAACTTTTGGACTTGGGATGGATACGCCTATAGATGGGCTATCAAGCAACTTGCCACTGGGGGTTATTTGGATTATGAGTGAAAATTGGGTACCCCCAAAATGAATCAAAAAGAAACGATTTTCGGCCATTGGTGATCCCCTTGCTCTCTTCGAAGCATCGAAGCGATTTTCGGTGCCGGCTTTTGAAGCCACCTCCTGTAAGATGCGGAAATTGGGACATGGTTTGTGATTGGGTTTGTCATATCGGAAATGCCACAAGGGGGCTATCAAAGAGCATTGGAAATCACTTTTCTGGTCGAGTATTTTTGAGTTGTTTGAGGTTCTTGGATTCGCGAAAATGTCGCTCTTCATGAGATAGCTGCGCCCTTTTTTTGAATGGCTAGCATTTTTACCCAGGAATCGAGTGGGGCTGGTAGACTCTTCAAACTTCACAGTATACATCAGTATACCATTTTTGTTTGGTAAGGCCAGATTAAAAAAAAAACAATCATCACCCATAAATATATAGGTGGTTTTTCAACCACCTACCGGGTCATGGGTGGTTTGTTATTGGGGAAAACCATGTTTTGCCCACACCCCAGGCGCTCCGCTGGGTGCTTTGATGCACCTGGCTGGCGTTCTGGCCGATGGAGTGCTGCCCAGTTTGACCTTGGAGAGCTTGGAACGATCCTACGCCCCGAAGGTGGATGGGTTGGGGATTTGTTGCTGGGAAAGCCATGGGTTTTGATGGGAAAATCTCTGGAAAACCCTCTGGTTATTTAACCTAAGAGTTTGCCATGGAAAATATAACCATGCTATTAATAGGTAAACCATCTATAAATGGACCATGTTCCATGGCTATGTTAAATAACCAGATGGTAAATGGAGGATCTAGTGGGAAGATCATCTGTGGATAAACCCGCAGGAAGAGTATCTGTGTTTTTACACCTGGTTTTTGATTTTTGCTTGTTTCTTGAAAGGAAATGATTGAAGATGGGAGGACCCTGGGAGGTCGGGGGTTGCTGCAAAGTTTCCCAATCCCTGGGACTGGATGAGATTTTTTGGACACCAGGAATGGTTCCCCAAAATCTGAGGTCTCAATTCTGCAGAGCTTCACCATGAATTTCATGTCCAAATCCTAAGAATCGCAGCGTTTCCGTTGACAACAAAAAGAAGTTTCTGTCGTAGCCCTTAGTCGGGATGCCTCAGACATGAGTTTCCTGACAGTGCACTAGAAGAGGTGTAGACTCTGAAGTTGTGAGATTCACTTTGTTCACATCATCAAATCATATCAAATCCATCTATATAATCTGAATTAATCTGACACAAACCCGACAAAAGCATACAAAATCATACAACATCTATCACTCATTTTTGCCACCATCCAGATCCCTTCAAGCCAGCTACAGAGGTCCACGGATTGCTCCACCTCTCACGACATTTGGACTTCAAGCGCTCGGCGCCTCACTTGCTCTTCTCGTCGACTTCAGCCCTCTTCGGCTCACCAGGCGGCTGCAGCTTCTTCATTGGCAGAGATGATGAATTCTGATGAAATACATAGCAGAGACACCCACAGATGTTGAATTGTGTTTATGCATGGATATGTCGTTATGAACTTGCATATATCATATGCAATGGATTGGTTTAAGGGAAAATCTACAGGAAACCATCGATTTTTCCATTAAGTATGGGGCTTTCCTGTGAATTTTCCCTTAAACCAATCCATTGACATATGCAATCTATATAATTCCACAAGTTGGTATGGATGAGTTCTCCCTGAACTCAATGACCTCGGAACCGATTTCGCAGATCAACCTCTCCAGGACAAGCCAACTACTCAGCATCCAACTCCTTGTTGGATTCCTTGGCTGCGTTCTGGAGTTGCCAGGCGCGGGGCAATGGCTGGTACATCTGGTACGATGTCATATGATGTCATGACCCCAGTGGCTAACGGCTACTATATACACCTAGAGCTATGGGTCAATCTTGGGTGCTCCCTTTGGTTCATATCTAAAATGTCTATAACCAGAACCGTTTGCTTTTGGTACATAAAAATACTAAATGAATGTCTACAGTTGTTTACATCATATTAATTATATATATATAACCATTGTTGGCATCAAAGCCGGGAAAAAATGTTGGTCAATCCCCATCTGGGACACTGCCATGTCAGGACCCTGCGGGAGCCTTGTGGCGCAATGCACGATCAGTGCAGTGGGGCCCATGGGCTGAAGTGGGCATGGCTGTGCAGGCCAACACTCTGGGACGAGCTAAGTCGATGGGATGCTCGGCCGAAAAAACGATCCGAAAATGCGCCGTTTTCTAGTTACCCACAAGGATCTTTGCACCAGAAAACTCCAGAAAGGGAGCAGAAATGGGATTTTACGGACGGACTTGGGGATTTCACAGAAGGAATGCTGGCAACAGCAGAAATGCGGATGGCAACTGCTGCCATTTTTATATTTAACCCCTTGTGGGTGCCCATGTTGAATCAAACCGTGTTTCAATGGGCCATATCAATTCGGGGATGGCCTCACGGATGACTGGTAAACTAAGCATCAGGTCCACAAGCCTTTTTTTGCGTTGATCTAAGGTAGTTTCTGATTAATCCATGTTAATCCAACAATTCATCCATAGTTTCCATGATATTCCAACAAATTATCTCTTATATAACTTATATCCATTGAATTCCAATGGATTTCCCCACTGATTTCATCATCTTCACATCGTCATCGTCGATTCTTGGAGCCAAGGCGTGGGCGCAGTGACCAACTCACAGGGACTGGCGATTATGAACAGAACCTGGGCCGAAGTTGGAGAACCTGTCCTCATCACTTGAATCATTGGATTGGTTTAAGGGAAAATCTACAGGAAACCATGGTTTTTACCATTAAATATTGGTTTTTCCTGTAAAATTTCCCTTAAACCAACCCAGTGATTGAAGAATCATGAAGAGCTCAGATCATTCAGATCGAATCTGACTGTCAGCTGGATTTTGACGGATTTTGATGGAATCATTGCAATTTTGATTGCAAGTTAAAAAAGGATATGTGTGGTGCTTTGAACGGCCATGATCCCATTTCGAATGGATTTTTGAAGTCTTGCGCCTGAGGCATTCTCTCCAGCTCCAATTTGTTGGTGGGTGCAGTGCCTGTCCGCTGGGGCAAGTATTTGAAGATGCCTGGCCTCAAATGAAGCTGCAATCAAACAATATGATTCTGGATGTGTTTGAAAATGGAAAATGTTTCTCTAAATGATGGCCATAAAATGATTAGGGAAAATGATGATTAAGCTATGGATATAGGGCTACAGTACCCTTTCTTTCAGGCAAAGCCAAGCGAATCTGCAGCTCGAACTGGTGAACCTCATCAACTAGTTGCATTTGTGATGGGTACCAAGGCACCGGCCCACGTATATTTGGTATGGCACCCGTCATTTTTGAGTTGGAGATAAACTTTGACCAGAATATCAATGCATTGTCACCGTAACGCAAATGCCATAGATGAAAGCTCCCCTGGGTTGTAAATTTGATGATGCACAGTTGTGATCAGTTGTGTTTCCAAAGTTCTGTGTATAGATCTGGTGGCACCTGAGTGATACGAAACGAAATGTATTTCAGCTCTTGATTGGCGCTGTTCCTCAGAAATTGATTTGTTCTGAGCGGATACATATTATATACAAATTATATATACTATATTTTGTCAATTGTTGTCATATTGATCTGCCCAGGAGCGCTTATCCTCAAGTGCCAAACTTCTTGAAAGACTTCGAAGCAGAAGCGAAGAAGGAGGCAGGGTGCCCCTGCCTCGAACACAGATGGACATGATCTTCCCCGAAGAGTTCTTACTGATGTTTCCAAGAGGACAGCCATCACCCCTATTCACGGCCGAAAAGATGTAAATGTGTTGAACAAAATGTGTCTGGAGGAAATAAAACTGACTGTCTTGAGTGCATCCCAGGCATCGTAAGTGGGGCACATATCAAATCACCCAGTCTGGGATTATTCTGAGCTATAAATGGATTCTACCAAGTAAACAAACCTCATCTAACTGCAAATAGAAACCAACTTGCATACCCAAGTACCATCATCAAACGTGGCTAGCTGGGCAATCCACGAACTCAATGGAGTTTTCATTCGCTGGGAAAATCATCGAAGCAAACCCTCCAGTTGACCAATAGGGGTTATATCCCCTACTTTTTTGTGGCTATTACCCATAGTTGTACCGAGTAACAAAGTTGACCATAGTTATAACCACCATAGTTGTTAGGCTATTATCATGTATTATCATGTATTATCCATTTACTTAGCTTATGACCATAGTTGTAGGGCTTCTTGCCATAGTTATAACCACCATTGTTGTAGGTTATAACATGTTATAACCACCCTTTACTTGCCACCATAGTTGTTACCATAGTCATTACCATAGTCATAGAATTGGATGATGGGAAAATTTACAGGAAAGCCCTATATTTGATGGTAAAAACCATGGTTTCCTGTAAATTTTCCCTTAAACCAATCCAGTGACATAGTCATTACCATTTACCCAGACGCCACAGGCCGCCGAAGCCCGTGCCGCCCGCGGCGAAGCCAGCGGCGGCGGAAGTTTGTCGGCGTTGGCAGGGCTGTCGCCCGAGGAACGCCTGGAGGTGGGGTGCCGAAAAGGGGGTTCCGAGCCTGAAAAAAATCAGCAAAAACGGGAAAAACGTGAGAATCTGAGATGAATATGAATATATACCAAAAAACATATAGTCCCAATGAATGACCGTGTGGCTGCTTTAGCTTCAAGCCTAGTATGGGAGCTCGGTTGTGCTGAAATGTGGATGTGATAATCCAAAACTGGGGATTTTCTGGGAATATAACCAAACATATCTAAAAATCATGCGGTTTCAAAGTTGTTTTCTGTTCTCCGCTAGCAATGGGATGATGCTCCCCAATGTCTTTCCCATTGTTTAGATGGGTGGCAGATAAGATGAGATTGATATGAAAAACTGATTGCTGGTTTCAAGGTTTCAATCATTGTTTATTTTTCATAATAATTATATGGTATATATAATCCTTCCCATTGACTTTCATATTTTTCAAGATGGTTATTGCACCACCAACCAGAAAAGAATGTGTTCAGTGTTTGGTCAATGTGGATCTCAAGAATCCCAACAGATGTCCATTCGCACGTCCACGAGTGCACCAAGTAACCCAGCCATCCCATTTCAGAGAATGTTTTATTGTTTTATAACCATTTATAACCCAATATTGTTGATTATAGAAAGTTATTCCCTCATCATACGTCATTATTTTAGGTATTGCTAGTTATACCCTAGTTTCGATGAATTTAATAGGGCTCTTTCCCCTTGAAAGCTTGTAATTCCTGAAATGTCTTGGCAGGCAGTCCGAGCGAGCTTGCGAGACCTCGCACGCGAGGCCAGGCTGAATACAGGTTTGTTATTCGGAATTGACGTGTGGTCATCACCACCACCACCACTACCACCACCACCACCACCACCCTCATGCTTAATCATGACGAGTGTTTTCTCCGTCGGCCTTTGCCAACTGAGCAAGCCCCGACTGGCTGTACCCGCAGTCGTTGATTTGAATCCATGATCTAGAGAAGTTAAGCAGTGGCAGAGAAAACAAAGTTGGTTGTTTGTTCAACATCTCACAATCACAAGGGATGTATCTAGAGGGTTGCCTGAGATGCTACCGCCACAGGAGATTTGTCATGATTCATCACTTAGAGTTGTGGCCATGGCCGTGGCTCCTGCCTTGGGCAGGTCATTGATTCCGCCGACTTGGAAGCCGACCACGCCTTGATGGACTCCGGCATGGATTCACTTTCAGGCGGAGCGACTGCAGATTTTGATGGGCTTTGGGGCCACAGATTGGCCGCCAAGACCATACATTTCAAGACTGCAAGATCTGGGGCAGACACCGCAACAAGACATAGGTAACTACTGCTTATGTATGTAATGAAGCAACAAAAGTGATATATATATATATATAAACACGTGTATATATTTACATATGTATATATATATATAAGCATTCTACCATCCATTGGGTCTCTTTATCATGGTCTTTTTACAACATAGGCTGTACCCCCTTTCCTTGTGCTGTCCACGTACACGGCAGGTGTGGAGTTCAGGAATCGTCTGCAGACCGAGTTCGATGGTGTCAACTTGCCCAACTCCATGGTCTTCGACTATCCCACGGTGACGGCTGCTCGACAACAACGAACGGAGGTGACGTGTAGCGACCAAAGCCTTAAAGCCCTGGGATGGCCCCAGATGGTGGCAAAAATCAAGGGAAACACGGGAAATGATGACTGTACCCTCTGGAAATTTAGCGCAACGAACGGAAAAAAAAACAACACTTTTGAGAGGTATATAAATCATCATGTTTATCGGTATTGTCTATTTCTATGGGCCATTTATCACAGCAAACTGTTAAATAACCAGAGGATATCCCCCAAAATCATTGCCAGAGATGGTGGGCAAATGTCAGGTTTGTTAATTCCAGTGAATTCCGATGCTTTACACAGAGAAGTGGATCCATATAGTATATCCCCCAGGTCACTCAGAGTCCCTGGGATCTTACTAAGACCAACCACTTTGGATGTCCAACAAAGAAACTGACTCAAATCCAGGGGTATGGACTGGACCGACCATTCTTGTAGATGTGGCTTTGTGTGAAAATGGGACACGTAAATCGACCCCGTTCCATCCACTGGTCTATCATCAGTTTCCCTATCATTCAATGGCCATGAATTGGGTGGGGGGCCATCCCAATTTCTGGACGAATCCAAATCATATCCAAATCATATGACATATGGTCACACGTCATGATATGGTCATATAATAGAGTCATGTCATATCCATAATATCCCCACGGTATCCCTGACATATCATACCATTAATTCTATGGTTTATCATATCAGAACCATATCCATGATATTCCCATACCAATCCATCATATTTCCATGATATTTCCATTATATTCCCAATGCCATTGGTTTATGGTTTATGTTGGTTTCATGTCCATAAAACCCATCCCTTTCCTCATCGTCGCGCAACCTTGGAGTCGTAGACCTCTAAGGAGTTGGCAGGTTACATCAACAGCCAGTGCTGGTCTCAGCAGTTCTTATGTCAACGACGAGAGACAGATCAGGTTGGTTTCATAATGTCATGATGCTTCAATATCAGGATTTCTGAAAATAAGGGTACCCTCAAATCTTCCAACATTAGATTTGGGGATCCTCCATTTTAGGAAACCCCCATATATATATATATATTAGCAACCCCTGAGGAGGTAGAAAATAGATGAAAATAGTTGGAAACCTGGAGATTGTGAAACATGATCTATAAGATCCTGGAAAAAAGTGTCTGTCTTTTGGAAACCCCCATACGTGTAGCATATGTATGTAATGGAATGTAATGTAATGTATGGAAATATACCTATATTATAGAATTATGCATACTACATTCAAAGAATGATGTATGTATATGTTTATGTCTATCCTACCTGGGATTCTGATCCCAATCGACATTCATGTTTTTCATGGGGATTGAAAGCTGGAACCAAAGGAAAGTGGCCATGCGCAGTGCAAGCCGTACCATTTCTGGTAGCTGTACTGTCAAGTTGATTCAAAAAACAAAGAAAGATTAGAGATTCACTGCTTGCACAGAGTTCAGGATATCTTGAAAATCAATTATGCGTTTGAGAAGATTCCGTGCACACACCAGCCACGTCTCAACAAGCTGCTCCTCGAGGTTGGGCGACCTGCCAGCCGAAGCCTCCTCCGCGTCCACAGCTCCTGTGGCTGCAGCCCCTGCAGCAGAGACCTATGTGGAGTCCCTGAATGCCCATTGCGTCACCAAAGGCCGAGCAGAGCTGTGTTGACCCATGGTTGATGATGGGTTGATGATTGTAGGGCTTGTAGGGTTGTACTTATTGAGATGGGAAACTCTGGCCAGAAATTAGTAGGTTTTGGGGGATCACAGAAGATGAACTGGGCAAAGCTAATGTTGGGGAAACACTGTTTGCGACCGGAAGAGACTGGCAGAATGGCATTGTTTGCATCCCAAGCCTTCGGACTTTTGGTGGCCCAAAATCCGATGGTTAATCATCATCTTCCCATTAAATTTACCCTCTGGTAAACTAACATAGCTATGGAAAATCACTGGTTTTAATGGGAAAATCCACTATAAATGGCCATTTTCAATAGCTATTTTGACATAACCAGATGGTACCACGGGCGGTACCCCAAAGGACAAAGCCTCCGACGCCAGGTGTGGAAAGCCCAGAGAGCAGACCTATCTTCCTGGTGCCCGGTGCAGGCCGCGGGGATCTAACGCGGATCAGCACCATTGAGCCACTCAGGGGTTCAAACTGATATGGGTATGGATCAATACCTATTAATACCATTTTTAATGGGATGAACATCCATTTACCAGCTATTTTAAGGTTTTGACACACTGCCATATCATCTATGACATCTGAAAATCATTCAGCAATGAATGTGATTCCTGCAATTCGCATGATTTTTGCATATGTTTTCTACATGTTCCATATGTCTGAGAGATGTTACCAATATTTTTACCCTGTATTCACTTTGGTGAGAAAAAGAACATGTGTTCAATCATGTTCAATCCATATATTTTCGCGATCTTGACCGAGTTGCCAAACTATGTTGTCAACAAATGTGTGCTTTTTCATGTTTTGTCCATCTTTTTCCTGGAGAAAGTTGTCCTGGTGCCCTCCGTCCCTGGCCCAAGGCATGCAGGCGGGCAGCTTCCGATCCCTGGCTCAGCGCCTGGCGTTGCCCTCCTATGGTCTCAGCTGGCCGCGGGGACTGCCACGCAGCCAGTGGCCCAGCAGCCTCAAGGCACGACAAGGGGAATGAAAGTTGGAGAAACGTGAGGATTTGACCCACTAAAAATCCGCCCACACCGCTTTGGCGGTGAAGGCGTGCTTATTGGGGGGCAACAGCAACACTAAATGCTCAATGACATTTGTTAATATAGCAGTCGCTATATCAGCTTTAGCTGGGGGGGGGCCAAAAACGGTTTCGCACCGAGACCAGACCCCAAAAACGGTTTCGCACCGAGACCAGAATACGGTGGTGTTTTCGACATTTTTCGAGGATTTTTGGGTGTCTGAGCGCAAGAGGGTATTGAAATGGAATTTTGGGTCATTTTGGTAGCTTTCCGGCAATGGAAAAACGGCCAAAAATGAAAAAAACATTGTACATAGCAAGATTTTGCAGGGTTTTTGGATGCCAGAGCATTGAAAACACTGCAAAAACAAGTGTTTTGGACTGACGTTATAGCAAAAAACGTGTAAATTACCGTATGCTTGACTGGAAACATTACAAAAACACTGTCAAAAGCAATGTTTTGGAAGGATTTACTGCCTTTATGGCAAAAAACGTGTAAATTACCGTCTGTTTGACTGGAAACATTGGAAAAACACTGTCAAAAACAATGTTTTGGAAGGATTTCTTATTGAAACTTCTTAGCTTGAAGAGCTCCCACGGGGGAAAACCACCCTTAGCCCCTCTCACGGACCGAAATAAACCTGCGGTGTGGGCGGCCACCCCACGC
The DNA here is from genome assembly GCA_947184155.2 of Cladocopium goreaui. Classification (NCBI taxonomy): domain Eukaryota; class Dinophyceae; order Suessiales; family Symbiodiniaceae; genus Cladocopium; species Cladocopium goreaui. The sequence goes on from CAMXCT020000334.1 coordinate 210,999, forward strand.
GAAGCGGGGTGAATATAAGTTGGGTAAAACCATGCAACAAAAAAAACATCCCCCAATCATCACCATTTTTATAGGTGGTATGGTCACCATTCCCAGTCATGGGTGGTTTATGGCACTGTTTTACCCACATTATACATCCAAGAAATTGGATTTCATAGGGAGTTGACCAGCAAGAATGGTGGTAATTGTGGATTCAAGACACGTGGGTTTTACAGACAAAGAGTAGGATTCACTCTTTCACCAGCAAACTAGTGCTGGGTCCATGGTTGGTAGTGGGGTTATTGTGGTTTGATGGGTGCATTAGAATTGTTAGTGGGGACTATTGTTGTACTCAGTGGTGTAACAGGGATTGTTCCAGCGATTCCCATACCCCCAACTAACTCCCCTGAGATAATCTGAGAATAACATATCTCAAGAGCAAAATAGCCCACAACCCCCCAATCGGCAGGGTCTATGTTAGTTGGAAGGATGGTGTCCCCAAGAAAACTGGGGTGCTGAGTTGGAAAATGATCCCAAAGCCACCTTTCAACAGTATATGTTGATGGGTTCAAGTGAGGGTGAATGCAGTATATGTTGATGTTACGTAAATGTGCTTCTACAGGCATGTCTGGAAGTCATACCTCCGAACAAGTTGACTCCCAACAAGTTGACTCCCGACAAGTTGACCCCTGCCACCTATCCCTGCAGATCAGGACCTTTCAGAGCATTTCTTCAAAGAGATCCAGAAGATTCAGCCTCAAGGACCGTACCTCTTCGCTGGTCATTCCTTTGGCCCCTTTGGCGAAAAAGTCAGAATGTAGATGCAGGAAGGGGTCGCAATAGATAGGTCAGTAGGTTTGTCACTAGGCTAACTCTTGGACTTATGGTGGACTTAACCATAGTTAGATTGGCTTATCAGAAAGACCAACCTGCGGAGGCCTTGATTGTCGTGGCCCGCGCTTGAGGATGTTTGTTGCTTCCAGGTTGAAAAGATGATGACAGCTCGAAGCAGTCAACAGCACAAAGGGCACAGAGCCCACATTTTGCTCATCCCAAGTAGTAAGTGGTTAATAACCCATGTAGAACTGCTTTATATCCCCTATATATATATTATATACATACCTGGGATTACCTGATATGAATCATATGATTATTACACACATGGTGAGTGGGTCCCGCACATCCACACCAGCCACCCAGGTGCCAACGTTTGCCTCGAGATGGCCAACGTGGTGCGTGCTGCCGGACAGCAGGCTGCGCCGGGATCAGACCTATGCGTCGCATGGAATGTGGTGAACCTGTAACCTATAGCCTTTTTACGACATATATATATATTTATTTATTTATTTATTTATTTATAATTATATATACGTGTATGTATATATATATATATGTGATGTATATGATGTATATTACATGTCTAGATAACAGACAATAGATCTATCTTTCTATATTTATATGTGTGTACTACATATGTCAATCCTTTGTCACTGATAAATTGGTATGCCACCACTGCCACCACTGCCACCTGCCAGAGTGAGGATACAAGTGTCCCATACTTGAGTGGTAAGGTTCAAATTTTGGAGCAGTCAATGTGTGCCCTGCATTCCAGGGTGCCACGTTTAACTCATATCCTTGAAGGAGGCATAACACGATAGCAGCAGTTGATATCTGGATATCATGCACTCAGAAACTCAGAAAATCTTGGTTGAACTGCCATATCAGATTCTGAATGCAACTCTGAGACTCGCAAGATGATTCCAGTTGCTCGTCACACGTTGCCAACTCCAGAGCAATAAACCCCCCGGCAGTTCAATTTGGGAGATAATTGCCATTCAACGAACAAGTCAAATCACTATTTGACGGGGATTCCCGATTTTTTGATTTTCAGTATTTTCAATCAATCCGGGTTGGCATCTGGGCCTTGATCCAAGCCAGAGGTGTCCATGGTGATTCTGCTGGATCCTCGAAGTTTGCTTCCATTGGACGTGAACGTGGAAAAGGCCTTTGAAGACTCAGGTGCCACCTCCGTTGTGTCACAGAAAACGTGTCGGGTGTGAAGATTTGGATGGCTGGAACGCCATGGAATTCGTAGGATGAATTCATCCAAAAGTACCAGCTATTTTGATGTGAACTTTGACCGATAGTCAGGTGTATCCAGGTGTCACAGGTGCGGCTTTGGAGATTTGACACTGCTAAGCTGATTTGTAGAGATGAAGCACCTCAAGACTGCGAGAAATTGTAAAACCTTGTCTGTACGAGGATTAATACATATTACCCTCTGGTAAACTAACATAGCTATGGAAAATCACCATTTTTTATGGGTAAATCAACTAGTTCTATGGCTATTTCCAATAGCTATTTTGACATAACCAGAGGGTAATAGTAATACAATATGTCACAAGCCTGATTTGTGGGAATCCACATTCGCCAGAAGGGATGAGCTTCCCGACAGCATAGATTTGCTGATCGTTTCCACAGGTCTCACCGAGAGCTTGGCGTTGCTGTGTCAGACCTTGCCCGGCAACGAAGCACAGAAATATCAGGAGCTGTCGAACGGTGGCTGATAATGATTTGAGTGATACTGTATAGGTATGGATCAATACCTATACATACCATTTTTAGGGGGATGAACATCCATTTACCAGCTATTTTGATGTTCACCAGGGGTTGATACTATCAGCCATTTGGAAAAATCCTTCATAACTGTATTTGAGTGATATTATCTGAAGGATTTTTTGTTGAAGAGCCAATGGTTTTGTTTCCCATCATGTAGAGGTGAGTTGTCATGGATGTTCCATGATTTTCCCTTCAACCGATGTTTGGATGATCCTGGCTGCTTGGCTGTTGCCACATAGTGTCCCAATTATTGTTGGACAATGTTGCTTATGATCCTTCGGCGAAAACAAAAACAATCGAAAATCCTCGAAACGGCCATGTCCACATGATTTCCCGTTATTTCTAACACAGCCTATGGAAATCATCACGTTGAATGGGTAAAGTGTTAAATTACCAGAGGGGTACCAATATGTACCAATCCCCGTTTAATGGGGAATTCCCGGGTGGTTTGTGTGGTCAGAGGCTTCAAACGCCGTCAACGCGCCAGGAGTTGCTGTCGAGTCTGCAGAAGGTGGAAGTACAGGACCGTGATGAGGTGCGGAGCATTGCGGTGTCCATTGCGGAGCTGGGATCCCGGTTGGGTTTGTCCAATGCGAAATTTGGTGACCACACATTCAGTGATTACATACCCCGTATTCATTGGAGCTGCAGATGATTTGCCTATTTTTTACACTTTGCCACTCAAGATTATTCAAGTAAGAAAGGAGCTTCAACTACACTGTGCTGCCAAACATTAGACTACCAGAGGGCAATCATCAATGTGTTCCAGTTCAGTCACACCCCATCCCGGTACTATGTATAAATGATATGGGGTTGATGCCCAGCAAATCCTCAGAAAGCCTGTGGGTATCAACCAATCACAGAGTATGCATATGATTGTCAGTAGCGACCACCGTTCCCAAGCACCGTTGGCAACGCTGGTGAAACCAGGCTATCAAAAAAGCGCTGAATCCCAGCGCATTGGCATCTCTGGAACACTTGCACGACGCGTGGCAAAGATCAGAGCAAGCTGAAGGTGTTGAGTACGACGCAGGAGGTTTCTCCACAATCGCATCTTTGGGGTGGTGAAGTCATGATGATATTGTTCCCTATCAAGTTCAGATAGAGAAAATGTGACCTCCCCAATTTCAGATCAAAATATGAAGCTACTACTGGTTTGACTGCCGATCTAAGGAGACGACGCAGTGGTACAGTTCATTGCTGCAGAACGGTGCCGTGCCTGAGTCCAATGATGTGCAATGTGTTCGCTTACAAGCTCCAATGGCAACTGGGATCTGCAGGCATTTGGGGTTTGGAAGAACTCACTGGCAGGTGGTTTCAAGCTGGTTCAAGTATAGTACCCTCTGGTTATTTAACATAGCCATGGAAAATGGCCCATTTATAGTGGATTTTCCCATTATAAATGGTGATTTTCCATGGCTATGTTAAATAACCAGATGGTAATTATATACGTTCTACATCGTTCTACACCCAGTTTTTCGGGGATTTATCCCAGGGATCGTTTTGGATGAGCCACTGGTGATGGAATGAAGCCATCAACTTGTTCAGAATGGTCCCATGTTGAGGCGCTGAAGCTTGCGCTTTGAGACGTGGTAGGTTTATCGGGTGAGCCGTAGCAGTAGGGGCTTCAGTGTGCTTTAGTCAAGTGTCTGAGTCGACGTATTCTTGGCCATGATCTTCAAAGAACATGATATCAGGACAAAGATCACAAGCTGCAGTTTGGATGCTTCTAAATGCATATGTCCATTCTTGTTGATGATAGATTCCCATTTTTTTGGCAAGCATGTAACTTGTCATGTTTCTACATGGTTGTATCCCTTGTTTTGTTGTATTATTGACACATGCAAGATGTCACGCTGATAGCCGAGGCCTGGAAAGCTGAAGCAGCAGAGGAAAGCATGGGTGAGAAGATTGTCCGTAGCTGGTCGGAAATAACTGGTGGATAGCTGCAATGATGATCGTTTGACAGGGCATTTGGGATGCCAGGTTGTGTCCTTGCTCAGCAAATTAAATGTCAGTGACGGTACCCTGTTACAATATGTTACACTTATCAACTAGATTGTCAGCTGTTCAGCATAGGAAGACCCCTACAGTACCATGTTAGAATCAGGCCACCCAGGCCACCCACAATCAGGCTGTCCGGTGGTGTTGAGCCGTGTTGCATACCCTGTGGATCTTCTCAAATCTTTGGAGATGAGTCTGACCTATGACTGACCATGTACCTGGCCACTTGAGGAGTCACGAAACGCCCAAGAACTGGCCATGTGGTTCCAAAAGTCCAATAAATGTGTCACTGCAGATTTTCGACCTCTATCAGCATAATAAGATATACGGTAGTAAGCATAATACTGCTTGGCAAAATAGTCGGAAACTTTTATCAGATTCTATCAGCATAATAAGCATAATATACCCACAGGTTGCAGGTCCACTGCTCCAGGTGAATTCCAAGCGAAGAACTTCCAGGAGGACGAACTCGTGACCAAGAAGCTGAAGGGAGGAGTCACCATGAAGGCGCTATAAAGTTCCCTTAAAGATCGTCAAAAATGAGACCCCCAAAAGGAACAGTATGGAACAGTTCCAGTAGGAAACCAGGTTTCTGGGTTGGTTATTAGATGTTCTAAATATGTATTAGTATAAATATTATCAAATATTTATTAATATTAATGTGTATATTTAGTAGGGATTAGTACCCATTTGATGAATTCGGTTGCCAGTCCGCGATGCTTAAAATCCCCACAGCACCAGGTGCCTGGAACACATTTCAGCATCTTGTCGTGGGGAATGGGCTGGAGTTCTTGGAAAAACCTGGTGGGCTCGCTGATGGTTCCGTTCTGCCCAGAAATCGAAAAAATAAAAACGGGTTTTTTAGTTTCCAGCTTCGAAGCTGGTTAATGTGTTTTTTCTTGGCTCCGAAATGGCCATGGAGTTGTAAAGGTCGTCTCGAACAGTGCTAAAATGGCGATCCTGAATCTTTTTGACAGTGAAGAGACTCCAATCTCATATATATATATATGGTATGTTGCTGTCCTGCCTGAGAGGGCAAACTGAGTTTGACCTTTCAAAAGCGTGGCAACGAAAGCCAGTTTCATGCACTTTCCTCCCTGATGCAGTTATCACCATGATGGATCCAACCCCATTCCTGTTCGGAGTCTACCCGGCTACCCGCTAGCCCGGTGGCAAGGTATGATGCATGAGCCACATGCAGGGGGCCCAAAAAAGAGCACCTGGCTGTGCGATCTCGAGAGCCTTATACGCCTAGTTAAAGGTCTTGGAAAGCTACCCACTGGGAAACGAATTTTGTCATATAACAATATAGACATATGACATTTATCTATATTGGAAACGAATTTAAACCAATATAGATATGGACATATGACATTCAAAATGCCATTTGTCGACCATTTTAATGCTGTTTTCCCGTAGATTTTCCATAACTGTGCTAGTGGCGGCAGGGTAGAATTTGTGAGCAATCCCAGCATTTCAAGATGAGATGACCATCCACTGCATCAACAGATTGATAATGGATCATTTACTCATATTTATTCATATTTATTCATTGATCACTATGTCTAGCCCATCGCACACCATGAGTGGTTTGTGATGTTCATAGTCAGGCCACTTAGACGCATGTCAGTACCTACGGAGTTCTCCCGTTTCTATCCAATCCTTTCCAAAATTGCCGTCGGCCTGATTCAGGTGGTGAAGGTTGCATTGCGAATCTGCTCAGCCATCGCTGGGCTCGATGACTAGGCTCTCGAGCGGGAGATTGGCACTTTCCAGAGATCAGTGGCTTGGGGCTTCGTAAAGGTCCCATTGCGGTTATTCATTCTAATCATTTCAAAACATGCCTGGATGGCTGTTGGCACTGACCCTCAAAAGAGAGTGATGGCAGGTGATTTCCTCCTTTTCCGTCCCCAAAAAAAGCGCCACTCTTGTTGTGTGCTTCACTTCTCAGGGTTGCTCCAACCCATTAATTATACGTATACTGTAATATATATATATATAGGTGAATGAAAGCTGATAGCCACAACATTAAATGGATTCCTCTTCATTTAGCCATATTTAGCCCGTTAACCTCCTTCTATCTGGGGTGGGAGCAGCCCTGATTCTGGAGCTCTATGGAATCCTTCGCCCTTGCAGGTGTTGTACACCTCGTGATTCGCAAAGCCGGTCAGCCATCGAGGGTGGATGGTTGTGCCCATTGGCAGATATATCAAATATCATTCAAATATAATTCAATAGGAGAAGCAGCAGTCAGATTTGTTGAGTGAAACTTGTGTTTGAAGCCCATTCTCATAACCATGGCTCCCAGCCCAAGCCCCTTCCATTTCTTGGCATAGAGGTGAAGCCCATTTTCGCAATGCTCTTTGGGTTAGATGGTGAAGGCCAGGTACGCCTAGGGGATCACGTTGTAAAGCAACAATTGACCATCCATATGTTGGTGGTTTATACCACCCATTTATGGTAAATTTGGGGATGGCTTATCATTGCTTTACCAACATGGTATATAATATAAATTACCATATATATTATAATATGTATTTGTATATATATATATATACAAATTTCTGAACACTCCACTTGCCATGGTGAATCTTGGGTCGAAAGTAATCCTCGCACATTTCCTCCATGTTCCACCTGCATCATTGGCAAAGAATCTCCAATGTGCAATGTTGCCATGGGTGCAACCAGACACAATTCACTAGATCAGCAGCCCGTCGCTTTTAGAACGCAGAAAAGCCATGGCAGCGCGTGACCAGCACGCCAAGGCCGTGATGTCCAGGACAAGTTGCGTTTTCAAATGACAAGATATTCTACTTGGGACAAGCAAAACATACCCCGCAATGTATACCAAAACCTTGAATCAATATGGCAACTCTTGGCATCTTTGATATGCGGCATGGGAGGAAGAGTCATTTAGACTCCCATCTTTGGACCATGCCTGCAGAAATGTTTATTTTGCGGGGTCAGCGGAGACGGTTTTGTGCAAGGGCGAGTAGGATACTCAGTTGAACCAGGAACAAACTACCTCTGTTGATTGGTGATTACCGGAGGTTATACTACCGAATTTATTGGGGATTTTTGCAACCCATTTGCATTATATAGGCATTTAAGACCAAATGTTGGGCTCTTGGGAAGCCTCTCCGTGGCGTAGCCGCCGTCGAAATTGGTTCTGTCGAACGCTGGAAATTTCAAGCGCACTCAAGCCAGCGAAAGCCGCGAGATAGTTGACCTGAGCTACTTATAGCTACTTACCCTATTACAAATGGTGATTTTCCATGGCTATGTTAAATAACCAGATGGTATTATAAAACATTGAAATTCTGTCATCCCTCCTGACGACTCAGAGTTGGACTTACCTAAGCAAGTTGATTCCAGACAAAAAATGACAAGTCTGAACAAAGGAGGACCTCAGTTTTTGGAAAGAATGGGACAGATATGGGTATGGATCAATACCTATAAATACCATTTTTAGTGGGATTAACATCCATTTACCAGCTATTTTGATGTTCACCAGGGGTACAAGGTTTTGACACACTGCCATATCCAGTGCCCTACAGCACTGCAGCTTGTAGTGGCATTTCTCCTTCATCTACCAACATTTACCAAGCAGAAAGACAGATGTCTAGCAATGTCTCACAAGGGTATCTTAAGATATCTCCAAGCATTTGCTGCATGTTTTCCCAGATCCAGAGGACTCCTCTGGGATCTCCTATTTAGTGAATAGCTTTTAAGACCTGAGCATTTTGCTCCCCCCCGCCGTCCAAAAAATGTCTTGCTGAGGCCTGATCCAGAGATATCAAGAGGAACTTTGCATGGCTTTTTGCAGATACTCGTAGAACAAGTCTTAAACATGTTGAAACAAACTCTTCACGAGAGAGATGCGCCTTGCATTAGGTTTACCAACCGATGTGGCAATGTGAGTGTGAATGTCGTCATCGGGAGATGATGGGAAATGGAAGCCATCACAAAAGTGTGCAAACCTGACACGGAAACAAGCGAACTTCAACTTTCAACAGCAGGACGTGGTATTGCAACTAGACTTCTTTGTTGTCACATCCAGCTTTGCTCAAGGCCTGTGTTGGCAGCAGTGTGAGTTTCAAGTGTTTCAACAAGATGACCTATCAGTAGAAGCCATGAACATCCACAAACATCCATAAACTTTGTCACAGTATCATCAACTGCTATGGATCAATACCTCAAAATACGATTTGTTTGAGAAATGAACATCCGTTTGACATTTATTTTGATGATCACCGGGGGTTCCGTTGTTCTTGCTCCATCGCTCCATGGAACAGCTGGCAAACTTCCTAGCGTTGGCTCGGAAGTTGCTTTGCCATTGCTCACTGCTGGGTTTACCTTTGGTAGATGAGAGTTTGAACTCGAATAAACAAATAATATGGTGTTTGTTAAAGATGATTTGATTCTTTGCGTATCCAAGATTAACACTGATTGTTTGAATAGTCTCAACTGAGGTTAGTCCCTGCCAGTCAGTGCCAGCACGTCCAATTTTCGGGCTTCATCCCAAGGTCGGTGTCTAGTAGACACAGTTGAGATTCTTTAAAAAATATGGTCATCCACTGGTTGATGATGATCTTCCCAATGCAAACTGGCAGTAACTTGGGGTTCTACCAGTTATACCTCCTTTCAACACCCATTTGGGATACTGTGAAGATGATCTGCCCCAGGTTGCGTGCGACTGGCGACAAGTCCTACAGTTCGGAATTGGTGAAGCTCGCAGAGGCGAATGATGGCACCGAAGTAGCTCGGCCCATGGCGGTGGCAGATGGCTCTGGCCATCTGGATCGGACGACCCGGGTTTTTCCATGTTTTTCCTCCCAAAGGACCCTGGGGAAGGCGGCCCCCCCACTTCTTGGGCTCGGAGTTTTCGGATTTTTCCTGCGAGCTCCGCCCTCCGCGGGTAAGGATCCACTGAGTGAGGAGGCGTGCTGCGAGATTGCGATGGGCTTTCGGAGCCAGAGAGCATCGATCCGAAAGGATGGGATGGAGGGCAAGCTTTTGACGGCTGCCATGGTCAAAGTACTGATAGGGTGGATGCATGATGCAGTATTTTGTGATAGTTATATATATTATAATATATATATATAATATAATGAATTATAGAGTTATTTTTTCTGGGATTATATACCTGCAATATGAAAGAGGATGGTCATACCCAACTTGTAGGGCTTCATACTTGGACGTGTACACGCAACTGATGCTACCTCAGCAATATGGGCAGCACACAGAATATGGATTCGTAGTGGCTAGTGCCCAATGCATCAATTCTCCCAGGATGGTTGGATTACCACAGGGCTCTTTGAGGAGTTTGGACCATGGCATTATTGGTGCTATATATATATATATAGTGCTATTATCCAAGTGTCCAAGTCTTGCTTGCTGCTGAACACAAGATGGTTGTGGGTTTTCTTGTTTGGGATGTGTCTTAAGCACTCCGGTCCACTGTATGACATGCTGAAAAAGTGAAACATGTGAAGCTTTCCCAGGAGTGCAAAGCAACTTTGGAGAAGGTCATGTACAACCTTGGTGAGGCCCGTTTTGCGGGTGTCCAGAATGCATCTTGGCAAAAACATCGGAGGTCAGGCAAAGTAGCTTGCAGAACTGATTACTGGATATTGCTGGCCGTGTCACAACGTGATTGACATCACAATTCAGCCATCACCAATCAGACTTTGCACCTGTGTGTGTGTGTGTTGTCCTATTGAAAATGGGATTCAACCACCCCTCCACAGGTGACCTTCCCTGATTTTCAGGTCTTTTTCACATTTTTTCACCAGCCAACCACTAGAATCATCCGTTAAGCCCCTACTGGGACGGTCACCTAACTGGTGAAGTCCACCTGTAATGACTTTTCTGCGCCAAGCTAAAGTTTCCATGACTTCGGACTTTCGCGCTTCTTCTGGTCGAAGAGGGTGCATCCAAAGAATCTGGAGATGTTTCCCCACTTTGCATGTCGTTTCCCTCCGGTCAGTGCAGGCACTTCTTCGTATGGTCGCAGGGGACCACTTCAGCTGGTCTCGTTTGATCGCCCTGGAACTCTGCGACTGGCCCGGAAAGCCCGAGGCATGTCTTCGATTGCTGGAAGCGGACGAGCTTACATTGAAACCCGCTGCAATTCTTTGTCTTGAAAATTGGATGGTAAATGGGGATATTTTCTGAAACTTGGGGAAACTATATGAAAATACTCGAAAATATATGGTTAAAGCATGTTTCTCAGAAAACGGCCTTATCAACCACAACCGATGGGATGGTTGGATCTCCCATGACAGGATTGACCCATTGACCCACCAGTGAAAAGGCCATTTGAGTTGAGAAAATGATCATAAACCCTTGCTGCTTGGTGGTTTGGAACATGGCTTTTTAATGGGATAATGATGGTTAATGATGGTTAATCATGCTCAATAATCACTGGTTGGTGGTTTGGAATTGTTTTTTTTATGTTCCCCAATAGTTGGGAATGTCATCATCCCAACTGACGATGACTCTCATATTTTTCAGAGGGGTGGCGAAAAACCACCAACCAGCTTGGATTTCTGGGTAGCTATTTTAGACAAACCCATCCGAAGTTTGATAATTCTCTTTTCTGACTCAAAGTCAGATGTGTTGATATCATATCCCCCCGTCATTTGCGAGTTCAAGATGAAAACACTTGGGAGATATTCATGAGATATTCTGACAGCAGGTCGTGTTTCCGATTGCTGGAGCAATGACTGAAGATTGCTCGACAAGATGCAGTACGTCTGCTGCACACCCATTATGTGATCAGGATGAAACATTATATCAATTGGCTACAGTTGCAGGAAACCCCAGTGGTTGGAGAATATGGAAAGTAACAAACCCAGATTTCCTGTTCTACTTATATACTGTGGATGGACAAAACCCTGCACCAGTCGGTAGCTATTGGAAACTATGGAACAGTGTAAACAATGGAATGATAATGCCCATCTACCGACTGGTCCAGGATTTCACAGCCATCCACGGCATGATTGACCAGTGCTCAACTTCCTGAGGAAGCGAGCCGCGCTCGAGGCCATGATTCCCCATGCAGAAAATCCCGAGTACGCAACTGGAGCTGCAAAGAGACAGGGTCTGGGTGGTCTGTTGAAACATGGGATAGTCATGATAAATTTGAAATCGGGAGAGTTTGGTATTTACAGAAAGTCTCAAAAATATGTTCTGCTTTACCATGAAAATATGGAAGAGGGTTAATAGTTGAACGATCCAAAAGTTGCCATTTTACAGGAAGGGTGTCCTTTCACCAATAAAAATTGGCACCGATATATAAACATTTCATAGCGACCGCACAGCTGGTCACTACGATTCTGGGCGAAGTAGCCCAACCACCAGCCAGGCAATGTTTACATCGGATTAACTTCGTCTTTGGGTGGTTCCAGTGCAGGGACACGAAAAAATGACGGGCCAATTGCCGCAAGGTAGCCTGGAGAGTTTATGGTACACAACCCAGCAATATCAACTATAAAATGGATTAAAATGGTATTTCAATATTGTTTCTAAATATGTCAATGTATTTCATAGGTGTTAACCATCCCCATAGCCTGCCTGATCAATCAGCCACGGGGCTTAACAATCCGAGGTTGAAGTGAACGATGGCGTAGATACATAAAAGCATCCTCCTGCAAGCTTCATCTTGGTTTGTTTGCCTTTCTCAAGATAACAACTAGAGCCACAACCAAATCAATATGTCAATATATACAGTAACTAACATACATACATACATACATACAAATATACATATATACATATATATATATATTATGTATGTACGTATACTATGTCTATACTTTGCTCCCAAGTCCCTCCTGTTTACATCGAAGTGCAAAGTGCTCAGCACCTTGTCATTGTCAACTGTTTTGCCTCTCAAACATCGACTCATCACCAGGCATCCTTTTGTTTCCCTGGGAAAATACAGCAAATGATGCGATGAAATCCATCACTTTTGAGTTCAGATCCTCAAAAATCGGATCACTTTTGGGTTCCAACAGGAGACATCCCGCCAAAAGCGAGGCCCCAAAGCTGAAGCAGGCGGCGTTGCGCTATGTGGCCATCGGCCAAGATCCCTCGCTGCGGGTGCCGGCAGCGGAAGTTCTGCGAAGCTCCAGAAGTTTCGAAGGAAGGGATGCCATGCTCCAGCTGTTACAGGAGTGAGCTGAAACCGCTTGGGTGGCTGGTTGATGGGTATAAAAGCCAAGCGTGGACCATTTTCTACATGTTAAGTCTGGTGATGTCCTCAACTGATAAGCAATCCAACTATGAGATCACGGTTTTCTTGGAAAAGGATTCAAAAAACATCCCTGAGGTGGTGAAAAAACAACATCGTCTGGAGCCTCGACCCATGTTGATATAAAAATTGATGCTAAAGCTCATTGTGCAATGACTGCAATGACCGGCTGGGCCCTAGGACCCGGAGGGCTGTTCCTCAGAACTACTGCAGGTGGCCATCAAAGGTCTTGCTGAACTGGACCGTGGCCCAGATGAGGCTGGTGATAGCGAGGCGCGAAGCCAAGGATTGGGTGAAGCCAAGCGGGGTGATGGGTAAAACATGGTAAGACCACCATGGAACACATGGAAGATTGGGTGGTGGAATGGGAAATCCTATGGTAAATGGCGGCGAAATTGTGAAGCAAAAAGGGTGGTGTTGATTGGTACATCATCTTTTAAGAATAAGGATCATTCGCCCCCCTCACCATCAACGATTGTTGGAATTGGATGGAATTGGGAGTATCATCCCAAAGATTTCGACCGTCGCTGGTTTGGCACCGTCCCAGAGTTGGAAAAATTGAGAGTTACAGGAGACCCCGATGTTAGGTGCAAAACCTGATATTTGGGAGGAACCCATATCTTTGATGGGAAAAACATAGGTCTTTTTGAAAAGATTGTATTCTTACGCAGTCCCAAATTCAATGTATTATTGTATTTCCATCATCAGTTTGTTCGATTAAAGTAGCCATATATTGGGCGTATCCCCCATTTTCATACACACCCAAAATCATGGTGATATATATATATATGTATATATATATATATCCATCATATCCCCCATCTATCCCCACAAAAATGATCGGCTTATTAAACCACCCATCCCGGCTTCCCCGATCCGCGTGAGGCCCATGAGGCGAAACTCTGCGGAGCACTTGGACCGCTGCTGGAGCATGGCAGTGTGCCTTGGGGCATTGGAAAACCATGTGTTGAAACATCCATGCGGGAAGATTTGGAGACTAGGGCGGGTATCTGGGCATTATTAAATATTAGAGTGAGCTCGCAATGCTTGATTTTTTGGCGCAGAACTTGGTGCTACAAGTGGTTCTACTTCAAGTCGTCATCGTCATCGTCATCGTCGTCATCATCATCGTCATCATCGTCATCATCATCATCATCATCATCATCGTCTTCATCGTCATCGTCATCATCATCATCATCGTCATCATCAACAAGCATGCTTGCATTTTTTCAAGAGATTCTACTTAAATTTGGGATCAGTACATACTCAGGCCTCTGTGAGAGAGGATGCTGTATCTTGGCTGAGCTTTTTGGGGATGCCAGGCAGCACGATACCCATGTTCTTGGATCGGATCATGGTCTTGGGTGACGCCGTCATGGAACAACAGGAGAGATCCACGCAGTAACACCATTGAAAAAGATGAATAGAGAAAGGGACAACCAGAACCCATAGCAGGTAACCTCCTTTTCTGCCACTAGTCAAGGTTGGAGCTATTTTCCTCCACCTCTTCGCTAGTTGCGACTCAGGCCTATGCCTTGGCAGATGTTGGACATCAGGGTCCAAATGGCCTTGCCGTCGCTGCCTTGACAAAACGGCCTGTGTGGCCGGAAACCCATGCAACTGTTTTGGAGGCCAAAAGTACAGCTCTGAATTCCATAGGATACTGAGCCTATTTGGTGCTAAAATGAAGAAGATGGATTCTGGATCAAGGCATTTTGGGACTGAAAAACAAGATTAAATGAATTATCTTTGTTTGAATCAAATATCCACTTGATGTATTAAAACAGAATACAGAATCCATCGCATTCGAGAATCGAAATTAGTCTTGCCAAACAAAAAATCGTTCAAAATATTTCAAATTATTGTATATAGATATATAATTTAAGAATTTAGATTATAATTAAAAATCAATATTACAAGTTTCCAGGTTTAAGAAGTGTAACACTATAGGATCCAAAAACAAGGTTTGCCTATAGGAGCTGCGGCAGATTTCCATGCTCTTTTCCGGGACTTCTGACTTCTTGTCACAAATTGTGAAACCACTTGTTAACTCTTCCAACGACTTCTCACCTCTCGTCATCTCTTTTCAACGACCTTCATTTCTGTACACATCTTCTTGACTCTCCTCAACTCTCTTTTCATCTCTCTCTTCTCCTCTTAATACCTTTGAACTCGTGTTGACTCACCTCACCTCAATTCTACCTGTCCATTTTCTTCTTAGCACAGTCGAAATAACACAATTGCAAATTTTCTTGTTCGGGCCAGTCGAATCGCCTTTCTATTCGATTATGGTTTTTATCATTCCATTGTGTTATTATTCTCGTGTTATATATTACCATTTAATCCTATTGGCCTCTTGATTTTTTTTTAAGAATTACAAGATAGTACTGGAGAGCAAGTACCCTAGAGAAACCTTGGCACAACCATTTATTCCATTGCGATCTGTACAGACTGAATTGCTTAATACAATAAAATTACAACACACGAACGTATCGCTTTGATGCACCAATTCCAATGGACAAAATATCTTAAACATGCAAAAGATAATAGCACAACATTAACAAAGAAGAGAAAAAATTACCTGGAACCCTTATTGTAGTTAGATAATCCTAATAATGTTTGATTTAATTAAAAATATAAATATATATTTTTTTAATATTATATTATTTAATTTAATGAAAATTATATGTTATAATATTTTAAGAATATAATTTATAATTTTTTAAAATATATTTTTTTTAAATAATTTTTAA
>CAMXCT020000334.1:228021-267003 GCA_947184155.2 Cladocopium goreaui
AGCACGTCGGAAACTGAGAATTGGTTGCGATAAACCTCCCATTGCCAAAATCACTCACATCAGCGTCACCTCAATGTTGTCACAGCATACATCTTCTGCCAAGTGACAATCCCCATTCTCGGATCCTTAAAAGCTGATATGGTCAGTAGACATCAAAATCATGATTGTATCAGAGGCTCAAGATTTGTTAAAGCATGCGAGGCACCGACATCCCTTATATAGGACTTTGTACTGATCTTTTGACAAAATGGTTGTCCCATTGCATCCTCGTTCAACCTGCACCATGCTTCAGATTTTGAAAGCAGTGCATCCAAGGATCGCTTGAACTTCGGAGGGTTTCAGAACCTCTCTCAGCACCCACACCTGCACATGCCATAACTACCATTGTGGGCATATGGGAGTTCTCACTATGCATATTGTATGAATCATTCAGTACCCCTACATCACTTTGATTGCTTGATACCGAAGACCGCAAAAGATAGGTAAATATTCCTCTTGGATGGTTTGTCGCCCTTCCAAAAATCCTTTTCAGGATGCTAATTCTTCCTCCATGAACAAATATATTATATATGTTAAATTTATGTTCTAATATGTTTGATTCTTAAATTTCTTGACCCAGAAATCTTCAACGGATGCCATCCAGGTCTCTACTGCTCTCCCCTGCCTCTTGCTCAGGTCTCGCCCACGACAACGGCAGGGCGTCGATGCCCTTCGCCGTGCCACCGCAGGTGGCGCTGCAGAGCGGCGCGCAGAGCGAACGGCGCTCCAGCGGGCGTTCGATCTCCTGCAGGTGGTGGTGGGTGGAAATGCCTAGGGGAAATGGGGAGGAACCGTGGAAACAGAAGGAAACAAAAACAACTAAAACATACTAAAACAACCCCAAGCCGCAAGCTACATGCACCGGACAAAATATGGATTTGTCTGAGAATTGGGTATACGGTATATACCTCAAATTCTCATGGTTGTCATCATGTTGCCTCTTCGAAATTGCCATAAATTGCATGACCGGACTCTCCTCACAGAGCTTTCGCACACTGCTCTCAGAGATGTCATCGGCTCCAGCTAGCTGCCTCTTGGCCTGGAAAATCACCAAGTTCAAGAAGGAAATGTAAACTACAGCAACACTTCAAAGGATATAATATATAGTCAGGATTAATAAACCCCCCGAATTAGCGAATCCCCGTCCCTCCGAAAATTTTGGGGCAATACTAAAGTCCTCTACGTGCTGATTTCCCCCCCTAATAATAGATATGTACCCCCTAATTAGCGAATCCCCTCTGGGATCCCCATTTTTTTGGTGGCACTAATTTGCTATTACTCCCTTTTACTTTTTAATTCGGATTACAATTTCCAGGGTTACTTCCTATTTTGGTTTACCATAGGTATTCTTATCTTTTCTCACTGGAATCTGATGGTTTACCATTCATTTTCGAATCTTCCCTCATAGGAATTTGATGGTTTCTACGTGGTTTCCTCATCTTCCCTCAAAGGAATTTGATGGTTTACCAGAGGTTTTCTGATCATGTCTCATTGGAATTTTATGGTTTACCCTAGGTTTTCTTGTCTTTTCTCATAGGAATCTCATGGTTTACCATTCATTTTCGAATCTTCCCTCATAGGAATTTGATGGTTTCTACGTGGTTTCCTCATCTTCCCTCAAAGGAATTTGATGGTTTACCAAAGGTTTTCTGATCATGTCTCATTGGATTTTTGTATGGTTTACCATTAATTTTCGAATGTTTCCTCATAGGAATTTCATGGTTTCTACGTGGTTTCCTCATCTTCCCTCAAAGGAATTTGATTGTTTACCAGAAGTTTTCTGATCATGTCTCATTGGAATTTTATGGTTTACCCTAGGTTTTCTTATCTTTTCTCATAGGAATCTCATGGTTTACCATTCATTTTCGAATCTTCCCTCATAGGAATTTGATGGTTTCTACGTGGTTTCCTCATCTTCCCTCAAAGGATTTTGATGGTTAACCATAGGTTTTCTCATCTTTTCTCAAAGGAATCTGATGGTTTACCATAGGTTTTCTCATCTTTTCTCATAGGAATCTCATGGTTTACCATTCATTTTCGAATCTTCCCTCATAGGAATCTGATGGTTTACCATAGGTTTGCTTATCTTTTCTCATAGGAATCTGATCTTTCCTCATCCACCTCGCAAGCATGCTCTTGCAACGTGGCACTTTTTTTACTACTGCTACTACTACTACTCCTCCTCCTCCTGCTGCTGCTGCTTCTTCTACTGCTGTTACTACTGCTACTACTACTACTACTGCTACTACTACTACTGCTACTGCTGCTACTGCTACTACGGCTACTACTTCTACGACGACGACGACGTAATTTGATATGCACATATACAAGTGGATCCGGATAAGCCACAACCAAAAAAAAAAGAGGGCATCTTGAAGGCACCCTCTATCAGTGCAAGGGCTGTGCTTTCAGGGGGTCGAAGCCGCACTATTGCCAAACACACTGGTTTCAGAGGTTTTTTGTGGGTTGGCTCATCACGTTGGGAAGAGGTGACTCTTTCATTGCAAGAGCTGTCCTTTCATTAGGTCGAAGCCGCGCTATTGCCAAACACACTGGTTTCAGAGGTTTTTTGTGGGTTGGCTCATCATGTTGGGAAGAGGTGACTCTCTTTCATTGCAAGAGCTGTGCTTTCATTAGGTCGAAGCCGCGCTAGTGCCAAACACACTGGTTTCAGAAGTTGACTTTTTATCGTTGCAAGAGCCTTTCGTGAGCTGGAGGCGACTACCAAAGGGTTGGGGAGGGTTATTTGGGGGGTTTTATTAATTGGGGGGGTTGTTTGGGGGTTTGGCTGCGGGTTTGGTTGGGGGGTTAGGGGGGTGTTGCGCATTGTGTTTTTGATTCCGGCAAACCCCTTCCAGGCCCAGTCAGTGGTTCTATAAAGCAATTTTTTGCCATTTAGGGCAAGCCCCCATGGCATAGTGGTATTGAATAGGCTTTGGGCCGATGGGCCCAGGTTCGATTCCCGGAGGGTGCGTCTTGCAGCCCGGGGGTGGCACACAGCGGCTTAGATTCCCGGAGGGTGCGTCTTGCAGCCCGGGGGTGGCACACAGCTGGCTTGAATGCTTGTGTGTTGTGCCTCTTTCTCTGCCAATGTCTTGCTGTTATGTTAGCTACCTTTGCCTGCTTCTGGACATTGCCTCTAATTACTTCCAGTGGCTTTCTTTCATTGCAAGAGCTGTGCTTTCCGTACGTCGAAGCCGCACTATTGCCAGCACACTGGTTTCAGAGATTTTTTGTGGGTTGGCTCATCATGTTGGGAAGAGGTGACTCTCTTTCATTGCAAGAGCGGTGCTTTCATTAGGTCGAAGCCGCGCTAATGCCAAACACACTGGTTTCAGAGGTTTTTTGTGCGTTGGCTCATCACGTTGGGAAGAGGTGACTCTCTTTCATTGCAAGAGCTGTGCTTTCATTAGGTCGAAGCCGCGCTATTGCCAAACACACTGGTTTCAGAGGTTTCTTGTGGGTTGGCTCATCATGTTGGGAAGAGGTGACTCTCTTTCATTGCAAGAGCTGTGCTTTCAGTAGGTCGAGCCGCACTATTGCCAAACAGACTGGTTTCAGATGTTTTTTGTGAAATTGCCATCAATTGGGCAATTAATTATTCAACAACTACATCAATATTACCTGATCTTTCCTCATCCACCTCGCAAGTATAATATACGTTTGCAATGTGGTAGTTTCAAGACGCCAAAACTGGAAAAAAAAAACGCATCCCCCAAATGATCGATTTCTAATTAAAATTTAATTAAAAAATGCTGTTTTTGGGAGCTCAGAAAGGCTACCCCCCTTGAGCGGTGTCCCCCCCACAAATAAAAGGACGCCCCCCCCAATTAGTAAACCCCAGCCAGCCGCGATGAGTTTTTTATATGCGTGCTTCAGACTGCAATCAATTAAGCAATGAATTAGTTCAACAACTATATCAACATTGCCTGATCTTTCCTCATCCACCTCGCAAGTATAATATACTTTTGCAATGTGGCTTTCAAGACGCCAAAACTGGAAAAAAAAACACATCCCCCAAATGATCGATTTCTAATTAAAATCTAATTAAAAAATGCTGTTTTTGGGAGCTCAGAAAGGCTACCCCCCTTGAGCGGTGTCCCCCCCACAAATAAAAGGACGCCCCCCCCAATTAGTAAACCCCAGCCAGCCGCGATGATTTTTTTTGTATGCGTGCTTCAGATTGCAATCAATTAAGCAATGAATTGGTTCAACAACTACATCAACATTGCCTGATCTTTCCTCATCCACCTCGCAAATATATTTTTGCAATGTGGCAATTTCAAGACGCCAAAACTGGAAAATAAAACGCATCCCCCAAATGATCGATTTCTAATTAAAATCTAATTAAAAAATGCTGTTTTTGGGAGCTCAGAAAGGCTACCCCCCTTGAGCGGTGTCCCCCCCACAAATAAAAGGACGCCCCCCCCAATTAGTAAACCCCAGCCAGCCGCGATGACTTTTTTATATGCGTGCTTCAGACTGCAATCAATTAAGCAATGAATTAGTTCAACAACTACATCAACATTGCCTGATCTTTCCTCATCCACCTCGCAAGTATAATATACTTTTGCAATGTGCCAGTTTCAAGACGCCAAAACTGGAAAAAAAAACGCATCCCCAAATGATCGATTTCTAATTAAAATCTAATTAAAAAATGCTGTTTCTGGGAGCTCAGAAAGGCTACCCCCCTTGAGCGGTGTCCCCCCCACAAATAAAAGGACGCCCCCCCCAATTAGTAAACCCCAGCCAGCCGCGATGATTTTTTTTTGTATGCGTGCTTCAGATTACAATCAATTAAGCAATGAATTGATTCAACAACTACATCAACATTGCCTGATCTTTCCTCATCCACCTCGCAAGTATAATATACTTTTGCAATGTGCCAGTTTCAAGACGCCAAAACTGGAAAAAAAAAACGCATCCCCCAAATGATCGATTTCTAATTAAAATTTAATTAAAAAATGCTGTTTTCGGGAGCTCAGAAAGGCTACCCCCCTTGAGCGGTGTCCCCCCCACAAATAAAAGGACGCCCCCCCCAATTAGTAAACCCCAGCCAGCCGCGATGAATTTTTTACATGCGTGCTTCAGACTGCAATCAATTAAGCAATGAATTAGTTCAACAACTATATCAACATTGCCTGATCTTTCCTCATCCACCTCGCAAGTATAATATACTTTTGCAATGTGCCAGTTTCAAGACGCCAAAACTGGAAAAAAAAACGCATCCCCCAAATGATCGATTTCTAATTAAAATTTAATTAAAAAATGCTGTTTTTGGGAGCTCAGAAAGGCTACCCCCCTTGAGCGGTGTCCCCCCCACAAATAAAAGGAGGCCCCCCCCCAATTAGTAAACCCCAGCCAGCCGCGATGACTTTTTTATATGCGTGCTTCAGACTGCAATCAATTCAGCAATGAATTAGTTCAACAACTATATCAACATTGCCTGATGTTTCCTCATCCACAAGTATAATATACTTTTGCAATGTGCCAGTTTCAAGACGCCAAAACTGGAAAAAAAAACGCATCCCCCAAATGATCGATTTCTAATTAAAATTTAATTAAAAAATGCTGTTTTTGGGAGCTCAGAAAGGCTACCCCCCTTGAGCGGTGTCCCCCCCACAAATAAAAGGACGCCCCCCGCAATTAGTAAACCCCAGCCAGCCGCGATGATTTTTTTTATATGCGTGCTTCAGACTGCAATCAATTAAGCAATGAATTAGTTCAACAACTATATCAACATTGCCTGATCTTTCCTCATCCACCTCGCAAATATGTTTTTGCAATGTGGCACTTTTTACTACTGCTACTACTACTGCTGCTAATACTACTGCTAATACTACTGCTACTACTACTACTACTGCTACTACTACCACTATCACTACTGCTGCTGCTACTTTTTCTGCTACTACTGCTACTACTGCTACTTCTTCCTCTTCTACTACTACTAATACTACTAATACTACTCATACTACTCATACTACTAAAACTACTAATAATTACTACTAATACTACAAAGTATTACAAAGTACTACAACAACTACTACTACTGCTACTACTACTACTGCTGCTACTACTACTACTACTACTACTACAACTATAACTACAACTACAACTACAACTACTACAACGACGACGTAATTTGATAGAAGGCACCCTCTATCAGTGCAAGGGCTGTGCTTTCAGTAGGTCGAAACCGCACTATTGCCAAACACACTGGTTTCAGAAGTTGTGGGTTGGCTCATCATGTTGGGAAGAGGTGGCCCTCTGTCATTGCAAGAGCTGTGCTTTCAGTATCGAAGCCGCGCTATTGCCAAACACACTGGTTTCAGAGGTTTTTTGTGGGTTGGCTCATCATGTTGGGAAGAGGTGGCCCTCTGTCATTGCAAGAGCTGTGCTTTCAGTATCGAAGCCGCGCTATTGCCAAACACACTGGTTTCAGAGGTTTTTTGTGGGTTGGCTCATCATGTTGGGAAGCGGTGTCTCTCTTTCATTGCAAATGCTGCGCTTTCAGTAGGTTGAAGCCGCACTATTGCCAAACACCTTGATTTCAGAGGTTTTTTGTATCATGATGATGGGAAAAAGTGACTTTTTTTATCGTTGCAAGAGCCTTTCGTGAGCTGGAGGCCACTACCAAAGGGTTGGGGAGGGTTATTTGGGGGGGTTTCATTAATTAGGGGGGGTTGTTTGATGTTGTTTGGGGGTTTGGCTGCGGGTTTGGTTGGGGGGTTAGGGGGGTGTTGCGCATTGTGTTTTTGATTCCGGCAAACCCCTTCCAGGCCCAGTCAGTGGTTCTATAAAGCCATTTTTTGCCATTTAGGGCAAGCCCCCGTGGCATAGTGGTATTGAATAGGCTTTGGGCCGATGGACCTAGGTTCGATTCCCGGAGGGTGCGTCTTGCAGCCCGGGGGTGGCACACAGCGGCTTAGATTCCCGGAGGGTGCGTCTTGCAGCCCGGGGGTGGCACACAGCGGCTTAGATTCCCGGAGGGTGCGTCTTGCAGCCCGGGGGTGGCACACAGCTGGCTTGAATGCTTGTGTTTTGTGCGTCTTTCTCTGCCAATGTCTTGCTGTTATGTTAGCTACCTTTGCCTGCTTCTGGACATTGCCTCTAATTACTTCACGGTGGCTTTCTTTCATTGCCAGAGTTGTGCTTTCCGCACGTCGAAGCCGCACTATTGCCAGCACACTGGTTTCAGAGGTTTTTTGTGGGTTGGCTCATCATGTTGGGAAGAGGTGACTCTCTTTCATTGCAAGAGCTGTGCTTTCATTAGGTCGAAGCCGCGCTAATGCCAAACGCACTGGTTTCAGAAGTTTTTTGTGGGTTGGCTCATCATGTTGGGAAGAGGTGGCCCTCTGTCATTGCAAGAGCTGTGCTTTCAGTATCGAAGCCGCGCTAATGCCAAACACACTGGTTTCAGAGGTTTTTTGTGGGTTGGCTCATCATGTTGGGAAGAGGTGACTCTCTTTCATTGCAAGAACTGTGCTTTCATTAGGTCGAAGCCACGCTATTGCCAAACACACTGGTTTCAGAGGTTTTTTGTAGGTTGGCTCATCATGTTGGGAAGAGGTGGCCCTCTTTCATTGCAAGAGCTGTGCTTTCAGTAGGTCGAAGCCGCACTATTGCCAAACACACTGGTTTCAAAGGTTTTTTGGCTCATGATGATGGGAAAAGTTGACTTTTTATCGTTGCAAGAGCCTTTCGTGAGCTGGATAAACCTATGATAAACCATCAGATTCCTATGAGAAAAGATGAGAAAACCTATGATAAACCATCAGATTCCTATGAGAAAAGATGAGAAAACCTATGATAAACCATCAGATTCCTATGAGAAAAGATGAGAAAATCTATGATAAACCATCAGATTCCTATGAGAAAAGATGAGAAAACCTATGGTAAACCATCAGATTCCGATGAGAAAAGATGAGAAAACCTATGATAAACCATCAGATTCCTATGAGAAAAGATGAGAAAACCTATGATAAACCATCAGATTCCTATGAGAAAAAATGAGATAACCTATGATAAACCATCAGATTCCTATGAGAAAAGATGAGAAAACCTATGATAAACCATCAGATTCCTATGAGAAAAGATGAGAAAACCTATGATAAACCATCAGATTCCTATGAGAAAAGATGAGAAAACCTATGATAAACCATCAGATTCCTATGAGAAAAGATGAGAAACCTATGATAAACCATCAGATTCCTATGAGAAAAGATGAGAAAACCTATGATAAACCATCAGATTCCTATGAGAAAAGATGAGAAAACCTATGATAAACCATCAGATTCCTATGAGAAAAGATGAGAAAACCTATGATAACCATCAGATTCCTAATGAGAAAAGCTGAGAAAACCTTGATAACACCATCATATTCCTATGAGAAAATATAAGAAAAACCTATGATAAACCATCAGATTCCTATTAGAAAATATGAAGAAAACCTATGATTAACATCAGATTCCTAATGCGAAAATATGAGAAACCATGATAAACCATCAATTCCTATGAGAAAAGATGAGAAAACCTATGATAAACCATCAGATTCCTTATGAAGAAAAGATGAGAAAACCTATGATAAACCATAGATTCCTATGAGAAGATGAGAAAAACCCGTCTGATAAACCATCAAATTCCTAGGAAAAAGATAGAAAACCATGATAAAACATCAATATTCCTATGGAAAGATGAGAAAACCTATTGATAAACCATCAGATTCCTTGAGAAAAGATCAAAACCTATGAAACACCATCAGATTCCTAATGAGAAAAGATCAGAAACCTATGATAACCCCAAATGCCTATAGAACCCCATAGGAATCTGATGGTTTATCATAGGTTTTCTTACCTTTTCTCATAGGAATCTGATGGTTTATCATTAATTTTCTAATGTTTCCCCATAGGAATTTGATTGTTTACCATAGGTTTTCCAATCTTTTCCCATAGGAATCTTATAATAATCGTTTATGGATGAATGAATGGTCACATTATTTGGGGGGTTCGGTTTTTGGACCTCCTCACTGGACCTTGTTGACCTAGTTGACCTATAGGGGGGGGGGGGGTTATTAATCCGGGGTAAACATTATATGCTAATATAGATAAGAACATATCATGTACACGTTTTTCTCAAGACACACACACATATATATATATATATTTTATTATATAGTGAAATCTACTCAACCAAAGTTTACCCAGGGGGTTGAAAGCCTGGTAGTTTTGAAGCACGAGACTGGGGCTTGAGATGCTAAAGCCATGCGCAATAATGTTTCGGAACCAACCCCAAAGAGAGTGATTGAGAAGTGATCGAGAAGTGATCAAGAGCTCTTGAAATGGGTGCCCCACAACTGAAGAACCGCTTGGAGTCATTCATCCCGGTCTTTCATCCACATTTGCAGTCGGGAGCACCAAAATTCAATCAGAAACCTCATCAACAAATCCTTATTTGCGGCTTGGTATCCCATTTGCTCCGAAGTTCTTATTTTTCCAAACTTATTATCCCATTTTTTCATCATTATACCACATTATCTGGGTAAATTATAGTATTTCACTAACCTGAATTAAGGCCATTTGGGGATGATTTCCCTTACTAACCATGATTCTAGTGAGGGAGAACAGGCTTCGGTCGTGATGAAATTTATCCAGATTTTTTTTGTTGGGATAGAATTGGCTTAGAATTTACCCAGATACCCTCTGGTAATTTAACATAGCTATTGAAAATGGCCATTTATAGTGGATTTACCCATTAAACATTGTGATTTTCCATAGCTATGTTAGTTTACCAGAGGGTAATTCCAAATGTACTTCTTTATCCGAAGTCCTTCCTCCCATTGTTTCACCAGCGGTACCTTCACCAAGTTCCCGGTTTCCACCAGCGTCACCGGGCAGAAGTTTGAGAGCTCGGCCCTCGCCTCCGCCTGCCGCGGAAGACAATGAGGGATCACCAAGTCACCATAGGTTTCAATATGACATAATTTCAATGGATTGGTTTAAGGGAAAATTTACAGGAAAACCCTATATTTAATGGGAAAATCTATGGTTTCCTGTAGATTTTCCCTTAAACCAATCCATTGATAATTGGGTTTATAATTAGTGATTATGATTTTGATTATAATATTTTGGGGGATAATATGTTCGTATACTATATCATATACTATATCATACTATTCTCCCAATATGAATATCTGTAGTCATATTTGAAATAGGTTTAACAATAATCCCATCACCCTAATATTAAACACCCCATAAATGGTCCCAATTATGTGGAAATTCCCTACTAGACCATGGTTTCCAAGGGGGTGTTTAATATTAGGGGGAAGGGACTATTTAAATGGTCTAATATTTTTTGGATGATTTGGTAACCCCAAATCAAAGGAAACCTCCATATACTACCATGAACTGGGATATAGGTATGGAAATCCTGTTCACCAGGCCGTTTGGATTAAGAAAAAAGAGACATATTTTAACGCAATGGGAGAGGGTATTTTTTCCACATGTAAAACCGTTCAGATCTGGAGATTCACTGGTAGCCTTGAAAGAGTGGAGGGCTTATGTATCACCGGAAGAAGCCGGCTGATGCCGATGGTGGAGCGTCGTAACAAATGCCGCACCAAGACCGGCTGACTGGCACCATGACTGCTCCGCTAGCACCATGATTTCCAGCACCAGCCACTTTCTCACCCCACATTGAAATGCGGCCTCAGAAATCTGGGAACTCCAACACTCATTTGTTTAAAAGGTGATCTGTGAAGAAAAATCAGTTCCATGGTTACCTGGTTTCAGTCCCATTTCAGCGGCTTCAAGCACCATCCTCGTTCATGAATTTCAATCTAAGTATTGAATAATGTATCAATTATATCTATAAAACATAGTGATATAATTATATATGTATTATACATATAATAAAGTCTTAAGTCTTAAGTATATAGATTCATCATATAATAAAATCTTAACTATAAGAATTGTCATTATATAGTTGATATGACGGCATTATAAAATGAGGCTCTTTTTTCCCCAAAGAAACGCCTGCCTTCCGCGCCCGTTCGCCATCGTCCAAGAGTCGCGGAAGCTGTGGCAGAGGCACTTGCAAGAAGGCCTGAACACGGGAGTTCATGGAGGTGAACTAACCAACAAACAGAACTGGGAACCACATGGGGGTTTCCTAAAATTGGGGTACCCCCAAATCATCCCAGTCATTAGACCATTTTAGTATTGAAACCTATGGTTTTGGATATCCCCCATTTTGGGAAACCCCCACATTCATTGTACAAAGTGGGCCCCCCCAGTCGATAGCGTTCAGTTGCCTGAAAAAAGTGGCTGAATTTACTGTGGTAGATTGGTAGATATAACGAACTAGTTAATGGATGTTAATGGGGTTTATAAACTAACAAGCATAAGTGGGAACCACATTGTAGTATGTGTATGTTGTCAAGGGGATCCCCAACAACCAGCAGATTGAGATAAGTCATGAGTCAATTGTAACAAAGAATTCCATTTTTTGGGGGGTCCCGGGGTCCATCGTTTTAAGACACCCTCTATAGCCCTTAGACAATGACACAAATTGGATGCTAAAAATGAACCATGGGCTTCCTGCACATGTTCCTTATACATAAAGCATCTCTGGCAGCAATAATACAACTGAAGTGATAAGGGGGCATTGTTTTTTTCTGAACTAAACTCAACTGGGATATCTGATATGGTCTGATACCTGGTGCGATGTCCTACACAAATCATCTGGGGCTTGGCCTCTGGATCTTCTGTGAAGAGCTCAGCATACTGCTCTGAAGCCATCCAGTACACCTGGAAGTAAATGAGTTTGGCTAGACATGCGTACTACCAAATAGTACAGTATGATAATCCACTGGAAATTCAAGGAAACAAAACATTTGGTACTAGATTCACTAGATGTAACATCTGTCCAACATGAGCGATGCACATTGATGCCGACAAGGTAAAAGCCCTATCTGCCAACATCATTGGCGCTTTTTGCCACTGCAAGCGGTAGCCGACATGGCGGCCTTGCTGTTGTATTCCACGGCCATGGAGCGGTCGTAGCAACAGACCAACTCATTCTGCAGGGACAGGGTCACCGGGCAGTAGTGTTTCCTTGGCACCACCGGTATCACGATGATTGGGCCACAATGCCACAATGATCCATAATGCCATGCCACAAAAAGGCAGCTGAAAATTGAAAAAATCTGCAAACTACCGTATCTAGTCGTTTATCATCTTATGGTATCTTATCGTATCTCATCATATCATCCAGTCGTTTAGCTTATTTAATGTTAGTACAGCAATGTCATTTATCATATCATTTCGTATTTTATCATCCTATAATATATTATCATATCTTATCATATCTTGTCACATCTTACCATCACATCTTATCATTTATCATATCTTGTCATTATGCATATCTGATATTCAAAATCTAAAATATGATATTTCATATTTTGAATATCATATATGTATAAATGAAGATATGATAAATGATAAGATGTGATGATAAGATGTGACAAGATATGATAAGATATGATAATATATGATAAGATGATAAAATACGAAATGATATGATAAATGACATTGCTGTACTAACATTTTACTAAATGTTCATAGTAACCACCGATGGTTTTTACCCATCACCATGTCCCGGTAAAAAACCCAGCATCCATGCGGAGACGGTCTCCAGGCGGGCACTCGTGAAGCACATGCCCTTTACGCGCGTGGCTAAGCCTTGGAGGAGTCGAAAATAAAAATCAAAAGCCAAGAACATGAAAATGGAACATATACATGGGCCTAATATGTATATGTATATATATATATATGTGTGTATATATATATATATGTATATATGTATATATACATATATATATACATATATATGTATATATGTATATATGTATCTATGTAAATATGTAAATATGTATATATGTATATATTTGCAGGGGCGGTTTTTCATGTATCATCATTTGCCCGAAATGGTGCTCAAGAATCGGGGCTATCTATCTCTGTGAATTACCAACGAGTAGGAAACGGATCACCTGGATCATGGATACCTGGATTTCAGGTCTGAAGAATTCAGGAGACTGAGCAGCACACATTACAGTAAATATGATATGTAATATTAATCGATTATATCTATTTATATATACATATGTGTGTTTCTCTGCGAGTACTATATACAGTAATACTTGGATTCCTCGGATTCGTTCGCTCCACGACATGGTGGCGTGGTGTCTGGCTTGGGATGGTGGATCTAATGCTAATTCCATATGGTTGGATTGAACCATGGGGGAAATCATTTTGTGTATGTATACCTATCTATATGATTTATGTTTACATATCTATATAATTCATTATAATTCTATATATCTATATGATTATATATATATATACATATCCACAGTGTCCTCGGATAAACTGTGAATACATTCCTACCTGTTTTGGATGGTATTTTCCTTGCTGACCCACATCTGAATCTCGATGCGCTAGTTTGGCGTACGTGGGTAGTTTATCTGGGAGCTAGGTGCCAAACCAAAACCATGGTATTCGACGTTAAATGTACGGTAAATCCATGTTTTTTTAAATCCACCATGGATTAGGAGAAACCCAAACATCATAGGTTGGTTATATACCCAACTCATCTGAATTACATCCCAATGAATATCCCATTCATATCCAGATGATATCCCAAAAAACGGGAGGTTCTAACCGGCCCCGGTTTCATCTGATCAAGCAACTCATTGCAGTTCGGCGGTAATACTTCAGGCGCTCGCGCAAACTTTCGGTTGTCTCCTTGGCCAAATTGGGCAGTTGAGTCATACAGAAATCGCCCCAAGTTCTGATGTTTTTATGACGATATCAGGACCAAAATTAACAGCCACAGTCAGGCAATATTACTCATATGATCTCATATGTGTTGGTGTTTTGGAGGCTTTTTCCATACAAGTTTTGTTCGATCCTTGTAGCAGGCTGCGACTGCAAGAACCTTCAACTTGAGACTCGGATGGAAATCATTCCAGAGTTGGGATGGTCATGGTGAAAAAAACCCATCCGGCCTAGTCACTGGTTGGTGGTTGACTTACCCCTCTGAAAAATATGAAGACAACTCGTCAATTGGGATGATTTTTCCATTCCCAGCTGTTTCTGGAAAGTCAAAATTCCATGGTTCCAGTCACCACCAACCAGGTACCAGGTCATGAATGTCATCATTTGACCCTGGTAACCTGCTACCGGTCATCATAAAACACCCAGGCGACGCCACGGCATTCCGTCCTCCATTGCGCGATCAAAGATGGCCCACTTTGACCTGCAGGGCTTGGGAGTCAAACTTGTGGGAAAAGCCTGCCATAGACCTACCATGACCTAGGGGATTCATACCATTTTATTGGGTTTATGGTAGGTCTAAAAATAATATGAGTCCATGTATACCATCCATTTTACTGTATGAATCCCATTTTTATACCATCCATTTATATTTTCTTCTGAAAAAAAACCTCTTGATGAGTGGCCCCACACTGATGGCTAAAGGCCAACATCAGAAGCAAAACAACTGCACATAGACCATTTATATGTCAAAAAAAATATTGGGTTTACCGACACGATTTTTTTTTGAGTTGCTACAGTTCCAAAAGTCATTCGCTTCTTCGACTGTTCGACCTCCGACCTCTGAGGGTTCGTCATGGTTCGTCATGAACTTACAGATCAGACCACTTGGGGAATATAATCCATAAGTGATATTTTTGTGAATACCATACACCATAGACGATATATGATGGGAGTGATAAGTGATAAGTGATATATATATATATATATCATGATTATAAGTGATATTTCAGTATATAGAAGTGAATACATCGTGAATACATCGTGAATACATGGTGTAAATGATCTCTCGTGAACCCCGTGGCACCCAAATCTTCAAAAAGGCACCTGGAAGCGTCGATGTCCCTGACATTCTCAAAGATTGTGGCATAGAAGACCTCAGAAAAAATCCGTGAAAAGATGGAACAGATTTTATAGGGGATTGATTGACCCTGAAATTATAGGGATTTTTCACTATGTTGCAACCATGATAAACAGGTTTTCCTTGGAGATTCATTGGGGAAGCCACAACCAATTTTGACGGAGTAGCCTCGGCGGCTTCACCAATCTTGAATCCTCATGTTTCCTTATCTCCATCTCCACATTCTTCTAGTTGGATCCATGCTTTTTTGCTGAAACAATGCCTTAGAACAACCAGTTCAAGAAGTTCTTGCGAACTCCTCAGTTTCTGTTGCTTCCACTTGGTAGCTCATCCCACTTAGTAAGTGGGTTATAACCCCAGTTATAAGTGGATTAACCCTACTTATCCCATTTATAACTGGGGTTATAACCCACTTACTAAGTGGGATGAGCCACCAAGCACAGCCTTTTGGTGCTAAACCCGCAAACAACCGGGCATCCGCACACGCAAGGCCGGGCTCTGGACGCTGAAGCCCTGGAGACGCTCGCGCTGCAGCGCCAGTTCTTGTTGAAGTTCCTGACCTGAAATCGATGGATGGAGATTTTTCAGATATCTCAATGGATAACTTCGTTAAACATCAGGGAACCATAGATTTTCCCATGAAGATCATGGGTGTTTCCTCTAATTTTTCCCTTAAACCAGTCCATTGAGATATTGATTGGATCATTTGTAGTGGGATAATCAATGGATTACCGTATGGGACTATGAATAGAAGATTCATGGGACTATTCATGGGATATATCATGATATCTATCTATGTATATATACCCTTTATAGATGATTTATCATGGTTTACCTATTAGAAATGGTGATTTCCCATAGCTACGTTCAATAAGCAGAGGGTATATATACAACTACAACAACAACAACAGCAGCAACAACAACAACAACAACCACCTTGTTCAATGGTTTTTCCATGGTGGTTTAATGGGATTTAATGGAACTAGCTTAACTTATTGGTACTGGATGGTTGGACGTGTCACCGTCAATAACTTGTGGATATCTCACTGCATCGGTTGGATGTTTCTGGATCATGGGAATAATGTTAGGTATATTAAATGGGATATATAATATATATAACCAACAATCTCATTTGTGGTGGTTTAATTTGGATGTTTCTGGTATCTAACCAAGAAACTATGGGGATATTTCCTGGCGATATGATGTTCAATTCTTCTGGATAAATATGGATAAGTCATGTATCACAATTCACAAAGCTGAAGGCCGCTTACGGCCCTTAAGCAAGGGGATAGTTCTCCCAACACAATTTGCATCATCCCAGTCACCTTTGCGTTGCGAGGTCATGAAGAATTTATCGCCATATCTGAAGATAAAATGTGTAACATGGATGGATGTGTTAAGGTTGTAGTTGATGGGAATAATTGATGGAAATATGGGATTGATGTTTCTTGACCATCTATATTAACAATATGGATCCCCTGCCAATATGGAATACGGCATTGATGGATGTGTAATGATGGATGGATGATGGCTACAGTAGGATTATATTTTGGGGGGGACTGAATGGGATAGTTTACCATCAAACAACTGTAGTGGATGGAAATGGAAGATTTGCAAATTAACCAACAAGGCTATTCTACCAGTAGTTTGTATCATGGGATTTAATGGGGATATTGATGGGGATATCAATGTGCAAAATAAAGGGGATATTATTGTTGACGGGTCAAAACCTATGGGTTAATGTGGATTCATGGGTACTGATGTAGACTTAAGCATCAAAAAGGTGGTATGATGGGATATACTACCTTTTGAAACTGGTACGACACCACCTTGGGGTGCTGCGCAGGTACCTTATTTTTAGACAACGGGTTCACAAGGCTACCCGGATTTTGGCCCTATAACTCTTGAAAAACAATGATACTATGATGGTTTCTGCAGGGCTAACTGTGGAACATCTGGTAAATGCTGGCAAATATACTAAGTATTCTCATGGGTAAATGTGTATATATATATATATCTTTGTGTGTGTGTCTATGTCTCAAAATAGGGGAACAAAACCGAACATGTTTGGGGTATATCATGGGTATAGAATGGGATGCATGGGATATTACTATAGATCCCATGGGGTTGTCAGGCATTAAACAAACGGATCTAAAGTTTAAGCATGTTTTTTCCAAAACGGGAGTGCTATGATCTTTAAATCTCTTGAGCATCAGGAAAGTTCCATCGCGATCTCCCTTTTTTACTCATAGATAATGGGATCCTGGCAGAAAAATGGGACCAAGATATGAAGTTCAAGAATTAAGATGGGAACTCATCCAACACTTTTGCTATGTCAACCTGATTGATGCATGAACCTGAATGTCCCAAAAAAAAATGAGGTGGATAAAACACCATGTATATAAGCAACAAAATTGTGGCGACATGATGGAATAGGGCTAGGGCCTGGGCTTTTCCACTGGTTGGTTTACATGAGATTTCCAGCCAATAAATGGTGATATCAACCAAACAAAATGGGCATGCTACCGTTGTTGATGTTGCTTATGTTGATTGGTTGATGCTGAAAAAAGGGGGTTCATACGACGGAATTCTATGGAGATTATGAACTAATCCACGAAGTTGAAAAGTTCGACAAAAATACGCTGGGTGCTTCATTCAGATGTCCAGATATCCATGGCCAGGCGGGTTTTGGAACAAGCCAGGCACTAAAAACAGATCTGGTTGAGACGATGACCCTGAAATCGACTATAGTAGCCCCTAAGAAAAATGTAGAAAATCAGAAAGTAGTTCATCACTATTTTCGAGATGGATTTTGCTTTTCTGGGTTGTCTGAAAATGGGGCATACCCTCAATGCCTGACCATTTTCACAGGGAAAAAAAACGATAAACCATCAATTTTGACGTACCCCATTTTTCAGAGAAATCAACAGATCATGTCAAAAGTGTTAGTTATATCCCATAACATACCCATGATATAAAATCCAACAAAAAATACCAATTGTTGTCGTTTAATCCCTCCATTTTCAGACAGGGACATGTCGAAAAATGGCTTCATCTCCCATGAAAAATCCCAATTACCCTCTGGTAAACAGTTAAACATACGAAAAACTGTGGGAAATCACCATGCTATTAATGGGTAAATCCACTATTTCTATGGCCATTTTCAATAGCTATTTTGACATAACCAGAGGGTAAATATAACTCCCCATATTATCCCCATATTGTTGGTTTGTATCCTAATATGGAGCTTTCCTATGGGGGTACCCCCAAATCATCCATGTTTTTTCGGGGAATCTTCCACGATGGGAGAAGCCCGTCGCCTTCCACGGCGGCACTCTTCAACTCAGCCGCGCGCGCGTAAATCACGGCCTGCCGGTGGCACAAGATGCAGAGGTCCTCAAAAAACTTCGTAACCTTATCATTGTTGATATATAATATATATATATATATTATCTAAATATGAATGTAGATCTACATATAAATTGAACCATGTAGATATTTGTTGATATGCCATGTATATCTACATCGTGTGTCTAAAAAAGTTTGTGGGCATCGGTTGAAAAAACCCACCAGGAGTTGGAGCAACCTTGATGGGGAGATAACAGGATATATCGAAATGTATAGTATAGTATATATACCCTCTGGTAATTTAACATAGCTATTGAAAATGACCATTTTTAATGGGAAACCTCACTATAAATGGCCATTTTCAATAGCTATGTTAGTTTACCAGAGGGTATATATATATATATATACTGGTTGGTGGTTGACCTACCCCTCTGAAAAGTATGAAAGTCAGTTGGGATGATGAAATTCCCAATATGATGGGAAAAATAAAACATGTTCCAAACCACCAACCAGTATATATATATATAGAGCCTTAATGGGATATCAATGGGATATAAATCAAGATATTCATCAAAATATTCACCAGCTTATAAAACTGATGAACATCTCTTGATGATAAACCCACAACATATTCAAAAAATGCATCACGATATTTTAAGTAGACATTCATCCATCCATATTCCATAGAACCCTGGGTTTTTTCCAATATAGAACCCCCTTATCCCCATAGAACCCCCCATTTTCTCGGTGCCTCGGGTGCTAAGAGCATGAAGACGCGATGCGGCACGATACCCAAAGCCGTGAGCCCTTCGGCCTCAAAAACATCGGATCGGACATCGGATCGGAGCCGGCTCGGCCTGTAACTTGGTTAACTAAGTTTTAATATGTTTTATATTGGGATAATCAATGGATAGATGGAGATTTTTCAGATAGCTCAATGGATAACTTGGTTAAACATCAGGAAATCATAGATTTTCCCATGAAGATCATGGGTGTTTCCTCTAATTTTTCCCTTAAACCAGTCCATTGAGATATTGATTGGATCATTTATATTGGGATAATCAATGGATTACCGTATGGGATTATGAATAGAAGATTCATGGGTTCAATTTTACCAATTTTTCTTTTTGACCAACAAAAATCTAGCGTTGATCAACCCACTTTTGGGGGTGACACATCCATGTGCAAGCTGTCTGCATCAACTACTGGTTGGTGGTGCAATAACTATGTTGAAAAATATGATATCGTCAATGGGAAGGATGACATCCCCAGCATATGAAATGGAAAATTCCAAGAATGTTTGAAACCACCAACCAGACTATATCAACATATAATTACACCAGCCCGGATCTGCTATGAATCTTCACTACCCTATGAAGTGGCTAGGCATGTGAATCTTCACTACCTAGCCCTATGAAGTGCGTAGTGGCCATGTACAATGCTTCAGCAAATGGGGAGTATACTCTGAGTATACCTAGCAAGCAGTGGGATTTTCAGGTTGGAAATGTTTCTGTGCAAATTAACGGTTGTGTCACCCTGTTTGAGAACATACGTAACAAATGGAGGGATATATATATATACATTCCAGCCACGCAACGACTTGGGACTGTCGCGGACGAATTATGGGACTATGGTGTTTAATCAACATGCATATGTTTATCAACTTCGAACTTCCAAGCTCAAACAATGAAGATAAAATATTCCAAACATCAGATATAACTACCATCAAAAACAAAACATACCGTCCGTTTCATTTCAGAGAATAAATATTTATAGATAATGATATTGCCAATTATGTGTAATCTACGGAATATGAATAACACTCATCAAGATATGACGCACATATAAGAATAATGATCATATATAAGTACATTCACAATTACCATCATTTACAGTCCCCCAAATCAACATCGACCTGCCAAATAGAGGCTCCAACAAGTTGTTTGTTTCCACCAGAAATTGTTGGTTTTCAGGGTCTATCTTGATGCAAATTCTATACTCCCCGATAATTCAACATAGATATGGAAAATTGTCTAAATTTATAGATGATTCACCTATATTTACTTACTAAAAATGATGGTTGTAAATGACCAGAGGTTAACTTGCCATCATATACCCAGTATACCACCGTCTTTCTTGGTTAAACCATCATTTTTTGTGGTTCATCATAGGGTCTTATTGCTCAACAACTCCCGTGCCTGCGCTTTGGTGCAGGGAAAGTCGTCCAAGACCCAGCCGCTTCGCAGCGCATCCGGCGACAACAGACGGAAACGAATGGCCTGGATCACCTCAGCCCGTCCCGCAGTGAAGCAGTGATACTACACAAAGGTGTATGATGTTCTTTGGGCATTTACATTTAGGTAGTATATATTAATATATGTATATGTAATATATACGTGTGTGTATATATATATATATGTTATACGTGTATATATATATAGCATATAATCTCTAGGTAGCAAATATTTAGCATAAAGACATACAATGAGTGGCAAACCATGTGTGAGGTACGCTATAGGCAGTATTTACTATATGGGCACACTATGCAATGAGTCGTATACAGGTACGCTATGAAACATGGGTAGGTAGTGCAAGGAGTACATGTATGTGTATATAATATATATGGTGTGTGTATGTATATATATATATATATATATATGGTGTGTGTATGTGTATGTGTATATGTGTATATGTATATGTATAGGTGTATGTGTGTATGTGTGTATGTGTGTATGTGTGTATGCATGTATGTATGTATGTATATATATATGTATATATGTATGTATATGTATATATATGTGTATGTATGTATGTATATATGTAAATACAGATG
Source organism: Cladocopium goreaui (assembly GCA_947184155.2). Lineage (NCBI taxonomy): Eukaryota > Dinophyceae > Suessiales > Symbiodiniaceae > Cladocopium > Cladocopium goreaui. The sequence goes on from CAMXCT020000334.1 coordinate 249,212, forward strand.
TGTATATACATAAATGTATGTGTATATATGTATATCTGTATATAAAAATATATGTATATATGATATATAGATGTATATATACAGCATATATGTATATGTATATATTATATATACACCTATTTGTAGGTACATACTGCATGCAAGCATAGGATATGGGATCATATTGGTATCTATAGGTATGCATAGGTATGCTTTGAGTTTAATAATCTTCATACAATGAGTAATAAGTCATGTGTGAGGTACGCTATAGAAACAAACAGGTCCAGTGACGAGGTTGTGACTCTCAAATGCTGCAAAACAACGTACGAATGCGAGGCTGTGCCGCCCAAATGCTGCAAATAGCGTGCAAATGTGAGGTTTCGGGGGTGGGGACCATACCATTGGGGAGGGGGGTCCGGGGACCGGGTTCATACATGTAGTTTCTGATATCTGGATACAAGGTGATGTGGATACACTATAGATACAGAACTTGTGATCAGTTTCTGATAGCTGTTTCTACACTCTATATCTCTATCTATATCTATGTGCATACATATATATATACATATATATATACATATATATATATGCATATCATGGGTTTAGTTCATAGTTATCTGGTTGGTGGTATACCTACCCCTCTGACAAAATATGAAAGTCAGTTGGGATGATGAAATTCCCAATATATAGAAAAAGAAAATTCATGCTCCAAACCACCAACCAGAAACCTCTAATCAATAAACCCGGTAACATGTCTATGTTAAACCTCTGGTCAATGAAACCTCTGGGTGCTGTTGATTACATGATTTATTTGATATTGAGTTGATCCACCAGAGGTCCCTTAGCATGTCTTGACATCGTGTTTAATCCAACACTCGTCAGCAGATAGAATCATCCAGATTTAAAAGCCATGCAGTAAGAATAAGCACCCTCACTTAGAATCTTCTGAGAACATTAGCAGTTGGAAGATTCCATCATGCTGCTGTGCACAAAAAACTACCCGCTTCTCGAACGGAGCATAGGGGAGCACAAGGAGTTATATAAACCATAAAATATTCTAAATGCTAGACTGCAATTATTTAAAAAAAAAACAATCCCATGATGAAATTCTAAACCTCATGATGAATTGTGAAAGGCATCAACCACCCATTTTCCGGGGTCGATTCATGATCGAGACCAACCCGGCTCCGGGCGTCGGGCCAAAGGATCTGGAACTCGTTGACCGCTTTGCAAAGCTGCGCGGATGTCCTGTGGGTCACTTTGTGCTTTCGGGGAATTTTGTGGTTTAAACTCGTGAATCATTTATATCATTCAATGAGTTCGTGCAGGAACATGTTCGAATCGGGTCCCTCCGATTGTAGGGATGTCCTGTAAGGTTTCCCATAAACCAATTCTGGGAGTTACAGTATATATAGTCATATACTATTTGGTATGGCCAATAAAACCTGGGAAAAACTATATCAAGACATGTTAAGATCAATATTTCAAATTTGTGTATGACTGGTGCTTGGCGCGTTGCGATTCGTCCACATTCCCAGCTATCAGGTGAGTTGAAATTCATACCATTTCATAAACCGCAAGACCTTCCTTGGCACATTCATCTACCTCATTCTAACTGATTGAGTCGTGATGTTCTTCCATGTTTTTTTTTGCTTTATCTGCCACCTGCTGCTTCTACCCTCCTAAACTTGTTTGGGGGTTTCTTAAAACCACCACGTCACCCGTCACCGTGTCCCAAAATCACACGGTACAATATCGCTCAAAAAATAAGCATAACAACTTGAGGGGTTAACGTATCCAACAATTACATGTTCGATCCCACTTAAAATATCTTAAAGTGGGGAAGGCAATGTCAATAAACGCCCCCAAGGATAGGTAAAGACCGTTTCATATCATTTTTCCCACATGTTTGGCAATAATAATAAATTGAGTGGAAAACCCTGACCCCATCTATCTGTTTTTTAATCGGGGAAATTTCCCATAATGGATTGTGACAATGCTCAATATATTGGGTAATATGTACAACCCCAACTAATTCCTGATGAAACAAGCATGTGTAAATGGTATCAAGCTCATATCCCATCTGTTTCATACTTAAAACATGTTGAAAACTCCATGATTGATGGTAAAATCCCATCAAAATTCCATGGAAAGTTTTCTGATTTTCATGATGAAATCCCAGTGGCCAAGATCTCACTCCCACTGAAATCCGATCTTTTAGTTGTTTTCTGGTTGGTGGTTGACCTTCCCCTCTGAAAAATATGAGTCAGTTGGGATGATGAAATTCCCAATATATGGGAAAAAAACATGTTCCAAACCACCAACCAGTTGTTCAATAGGTCTTGGATCGTTAGACCCCCATTTGTCATGGTCAAATTCCAAGGTTCCCTTAGGTCCCTGGCATGAAACGTGTCACGCCCGGCTCCTTGGAGAGTTGACACGGCACAGCCTCGGGCATCAACGTGCTCAAGGCCTCTGGGACGGAGATGTAGACAGCTCCAGTCCTGGGGTGATTAATGGTGGTTAATGGTGGTTAATGATGGTGACTAATGGTGATTAATGATAATTTCACTTACCCTCTGGGAAACTAACATAACAAACTGGAAAGTCACCATTTTATGGCTGGGTAAATCAACTATTTCGACTGGGCCATTGTCAATAGCGAACTGTTAGCATTGACTATAATGTGGGTAAGATAATGTCATAAACCACCCATGACTGGCAATGGTAAGTTTATACCACCTAAAAAATGGCAATGACTGGGGGATGGTGCAGATGGCATTGTTTTATCTCATAATATAGTCAATGGGAATTTCAGGAGCCTAAAATGGAGGTACGTTAGTATCATATAAGGACACAAAAAACATGTGGAGATATTCCCTTAGATGATGTATATGATGTTTGTATGAAGTGGACATCCGGACATCCTATAAATGTTGATATTCTGCAGAAGTTACAATAGTATCTATTTATCATAGTGCTTATTTAATACTATTTAGAGTATTTAAACAAAGTTTTGTTGGATATTGTATTTTTCATGGAGAAACCATACAGTATATGATCGAAGGAAGTTTAGAAGTGAAACTTCCGACAATATGGACAGTTGAAAAGCAGAGGTGAGAAGAGTCAGAAGAGAAAAGATCAGAAGAAAGAAGATGCAGGTGCGCGAAAAGGTAGGAACGTCGCGAAACACTGTTTTTCCAATGATTTGTGGCTCCGGAGGGTCGAAAAGTAGGCTCGCTAAAGCGGCGGGTGCGGAGCCAGCTGGCCAGATGAGAGAGGAAAAATTGCACGCCGTTGTGGCGCGAAGCACATTTCCAAGTGAAAAGTGACAAAACACTAGAGGAGCGGACCACTTTTGGAAGTTGAGATGTCGAAAAAGTGCACGCCGTTGTGGCGTGAAGCACATTTCCAAGTCAAAATGTACAAAACACACCATTCTCGGACCACTTTTGGAAGTTGCGATGTCGAAAAAGTGCACGCCGTTGTGGCGCGAAGCACATTTCGAAGTCAAAATGTACAAAACACCCCAGGCTCGGACCACTTTTGGAGGTTCAGATGTCGAAAAAGTGCACGCCGTTGTGGCGCGAAGCACATTTCGAAGTCAAAAGTGTAAAAAACTGGTGGTTTTGAGCCTTTTTTGACGTTAAGATGTCGAAAAAGTAGACACTGATTAACTTAACTAACTTGACTAACTTAACTAACTTGACTAACTTAACTAACTTCACTAACTTAACTACCCTAACTTCGACGACAACAGCAACAACAACAACAGCAACAACTACAACTACAACTACAACTACAACTACAACTACAACTATACAACAACTACAACTAGAATTATAACAACTACAGCTACAACAACAACTACTACTACAACTGCAACTACAACAACAGCAACAACAACAACAACTACTACTACTACTACAACTACAACTACAACAACTACAACTACATTCCACAACAACTACAACTACACAACAACTACAGCTACAACTACAACAACTACAACTACAACTACAACAACAACTACTACAACTACAACTACAACAACTACAACTACAACTACACAACAACTACAACTACAAAACAACTACAACTACAACTATATGACTGCAACTACACTACACTAATTACATTACACCACAACTACAACTCCACTACGCTACAACTACAACTACAGTTGCAGTACATCACAGTACATCCAGCAGTTGTGGGTGAGGTGACCACTGCAACCATTGCAACCACTCCAGCAAACACAACTCCAACCACCTTTCGGTCAATCAGTGGATTCGCTCTGCCATCCTGGATTCACAACAACCAAGCTCTCCTATAGGTTTCCTATTCTGAAACTTCCGCCACCGCCTTGTGCGGTACTACTGGTACAAATAAATAAATAATCAAATATACATATACATATATATATATATATGTTGATTTGTATCTACTTCGACTAAAACTATGGAGAATATATAGTACTTTACATATATATATATGTATAGAACACATTTATGTCGAAAGCATGTCGTGTATATATATACAAATACACTAATATACTGCGTACAGACTTTAAAAATATTTGCGTACATATAATACTGTGTGTATAAATTAAATATATATAACTCTGTGTGTGGGAGTGCGGGCGGGAACCTTTGAAACTAGAAATGAACATGTGGGATGGAGAAACTTTGCAGTGGCTTTCTTGGCGCCAGAATTGGGGCGCCAGAATTGGGCCAATGCGTCATGCTGCGGGTGTGCTTGGAAAAGCTGAAGCCATGCATGCTACTGCACATACATATATAGGTAAACGTCATAAATATATGTGCTAAAATGAATTCAAACTGTATCACAATTGCAATTTATGTAAACCTTAACGGTTGTTTTTTTTTCAGCCGTAGGCGTTTGAAACCGCCAACTGCTCACCAGCGAAAATTGTTTGAGTCAGAGGCTGCTGCAGTTCCCTGCCATTTTTTTTGGCTTGCCAGCTTTGGGTAGGGAGCATGTTATTCCTAGGTTTTTCCCATCCAACTGAGGTACAATCATGCAGAAAATCTCATCCCACAACTGATGCAACAGGCCCCAAGATGATGGGCCATGATGGGCCCCAAAATACCACCATGTCCAATCCTAAAGTTACTCAACCATATCACATGATATTAAGTCTTATGATTTTAAGCTAGTTTCCCAATCATAATATCTAATATATATATATATGTTTTTATAATATTTTATAGCTAGTTTCCCAATTGGCCATGTAAAAAACTGGCTGGAAGGATTACCCGGATTACTACTCAAACATGGCTGGAGAACCTCCCTGTAAATGAAGCTTCGGTTTGTCGGGAAATCATCGAACTAGCCATGGTGGATTTTCCAGCAAGCCATGTTTGATTAGCAGATGGTAATAATGAATAGATATGGTGGTTTCCTGAAATAGGGGTACCCCCAAATCATCCATGTTAATGGGATTTTCCATTATTATAAACCAACCATTTTTGGATACCCCCATTTATGGAAACCCCCAAGTGATGTTTGGTTCCCAAACACCTGAGGATGACCCAGGCATAGTCCTCTGCGCAAGTTCTTTCGCCAGGGACGTCTTTCCTCGATTGCAGGGCCGTCAAAAAACACGACCTTTCAAAGAGTTGATTAGTTGATTCTGTTTTGAAACTGATTTGCCATGCTTCATCAATATGAATATGAGGGGTTCCAAGGATGGGAAACCCCCACCATCGCTTTCCCCTTAATGAGAAATACGGTAACTTGGATGAGAGCTTGGAATCTACAATGATTTAGGAACCCCCCCCATACATAACCATCCGAATATTGCCTTTTGGGTGGCCTTAACCACACTTCTCTTTGACCAGTCGCGAGCAACTTTCTGTTGCCCCCAGTCATGTTGTTGTACTGGTTGGTTCATAGAGATTCCAATAATGGATGATGATAACCCACAATGTATTGGACAGTATACAGAGATACACAGAGCATAACCCCCGAAACAATCATCAACCAACCATATAATTCATCAATGAATTTGTTATACCTTTTCTTGATTGTTAAAACATGTTAAAACATGTTCATTGCTGCAAACCCTACGCTTGCGCGGTCCAATTGCAGCTTTACCCATGTTCTGATTATCACTCCGCACATCATTAGATCATCAACCTGAAGTTCAGAGGGGGCGGCCAGATTATGATGAGCAATTCTCATACCATTAGAATACCAATGTGAAGTTCAGGGGTGGTAGATTCATTGTCATGCAACATGTGAAATGAAACATGTTGATGCATCATATCATAGGAGCTCAAATAGTGGAGTGGGCGAACATAGGATTTGGCGCTAATATCTTAAAACATGGAAAAACGTCTTAAAACAACTTCAAACCTCTTTTTAAACATCTTTTTTCAACATCTTGTAAAACATCTCTTAAACCATCTTTTTAAACATGTTTTTTCAACCCCTCTCTGAATGATGGTTGTAATATGTTTTAATATGTTTTAATCCCCCAGAAACCATAATTCGGCCGAGAGGCCACTCAAAGGGCCTCCAACCACGCTGATTGCCGGGCAAACCTGCACTGGACTGGGACCTGCAGCGGTGAAGTCTCAGAGGGGAACACGGCACGTGTAACACGGCACGTTACTTGTATAATGTGGTTAAAACAATGGGAAAATGGTGGTTTAATGGCATTTAAATGGGATTTAAATGAAATTTTAGTGGGTTATAACCAACTATGAACTTTTAAATTGGGATTAATGTGGTTAAAAACAATGCCATAAACTACCCATTTGGGAATGGTAACCATACCACCTATAAAAATGGTGATGACTGGGGGATGGTGCAAATGGCAGCCAGTTTTAACCACATGATTACGCTATTAATTACAACCATAGTTGTATATTACAACCATAGTTGTATATTATAAGCATAGTTGTACGGGCCCCTAATCTCCCAACTTGTGATATGGTGGTTTTCCTGAAAACCAGCCTGTCCCAGGTTCTCACCCAAAAAACTGCCTGCACCTTCAAGGGCCTCTTTGGGCGATTATGAAATCATCAGACATAGCTTGGAGGGTAACAACAGTGATAAAATTACCATCCTTAGATTCACTGGATTGGTTTTGTTGGGAAAATTTTAACCGGAAACCCATGGTTTTTACCATGAAATATAGGGCTGTCCTGTTCCCCCTTTCGGTGCTTGGACGAAATGGATCCTTAAATGACTTTGACCAAACATAGGCTAATTACCCTTAAAACATCCAGTGATTTAGCATCAATGTTACGCATAGTTTGAGAAACCAGCGTCCTTTGCACTTAAATGGTACAGATGAAGCCCTTTACAAACTATAAATGGTTATATAAATGAGAGTATACACCACATTCCATGGATGGGGTTATAACATGTTATAACTGACTCATAGCTGGTGGAGGGCCTCAACTGTAGGGAATAAACCAGGTCAGCCGGTCATCCTTTTTCCGGACTTGCAACTTTTCTTTCACTTCGACGATTGGTCGCTGCCTGCATTCACTGCTGACATAGGTCTCTCAGTGGACAGCTAAATTCAGCTAAGGTACCCAAAAAACAACCAGCTGCAAAGGAACATCTAACTTTCGCTAGAATATATCCATGATGGCGGAATTTTCTGGAGTCATACTGTTCTTTGCTGATCTGGTAGTCATTAAAAATTGCATGGAATTGAGATCATGCCACTTCAGCGGAATGACAGTTTTCTATCATGGTCTATCTCATCCGCCTCCTGGACTTATATAAATCTGCAAATTTCTCATTGCCATTTGTTTTGAGGTCCACAAGGGTCCACAAGAGCGAATGCCCACTGCCAAATTCATGCAAATTCACGGCCACCAAAGTAACTCACAACCGGTGGGTACAGCTTGGTGGTTTCAAACCGCTCTGAAGAACTACAGGAACTGGGCTAAAAAACTCACAGGTCAAGTAAGATTGCCCATCACCGCACGTTTGCACGCGCTAATCACGATGCTGTAGGCAGTGTCATCACATTGGAAGCCCCCTGGCATGCCGGTGTCAAGCTGGGAACGATGACCCAGGGATGTTGTTCGAGATACTGTCACGTCAAAAATAGCTATTTGTATGCAAAATTTGGTATGTATAGTGGAATGTATTGATGCAAGTGTATGGTTATCCGACATTTACTGGGACTTCCTTGTGTTGGAACACAAGTCGGTGGCAATGCGAGTGAACTTTGTGAGCGGTTAACAGAAGTAGTTCAAGTATTGGACCATAACTCTTCTATTGTTGCTCGTTGCTATGGCTACCAGCCTTCTTCACCACGGTTTACCCAGGTCCTCTCCCTGGTGATTTTTCATTCGTGGAATGGGTGCTCCCTCGCGTCGTCACCAGTTACTTGGCAAATTTCTACCCAGAAGAACCCGATCGGGTGAAGGTCTTGGATGTATTTATAATGGGACCCGATCGGGAACATCAAGTATCATGTTGGCTTTTTGCATCCTCATTTCAGGATGATTGGCCATACAAAACCCTCGGTATGTTTGATAGCTAGATGCACCCCGAATAAACAACTCAGGGGTATAAGATTCTTATCAAAATCATTTATACTCTTATGATTCCACTTCTTTGGGTTGTTGATCAATGCCACTGGGTTCAACATTGACTAAGATCAACTGCAGGCGCTCTACCAAACATGGCAACATCATGTACAACACCTACTGTACCAGGTGTGGGAAGTGCCAAAATTGGGTTGTTGACTCGTTTTGGTTATTAATATAACATTTCAACACCATTTCAGTTGGTTTCTCCCCCATGTGTTTTTATCCCAACACCAAAATATGAAATATCCTCTAGAAACGAGTGTTTACTATTAGATGATGTATTCATTTTGGGGTCCCAAAAATGTGAAAATGGCTTTAAAAAAATTGTGGAGGTTCATCCCTTTATATATCGTAAAGAATAGGTGTTGACCCATCTTGACCCATCCCACATGCAGATCTCATCAGATTTATTCAGATTTCATTAATAGGTTTCACTTACGGAGCTTCATTTCCCATACCCTCTGGTAATTTAACATAGCTATTGAAAATGGCCATTTATAGTGAGTTTTCCCATTAAACATGGTGATTTTCCATAGTTATGTTAGTTTACCAGAGGGTAGGTTTCATCAATCTCTTGGCCTCTTGGCCCCCAGATCGAGCCTTGCCTCGATCTGCCATCTGCAAGGCATGTAGCGCTTGGCTCCAGTGAGACATCGCTTCGCAGGCACTTAGCACCGCACCTGCTGGTGAGTTGAAACCACCTGGTCAGGGATACTATTCAGTACTGAACCGTAGAAAAAAATGTAGTAATAGTATCCCAGTTGGGTATCCCAACTAATGGGATATGAAAAACCAGTTGGGTTTGAACATGTTTGAACACTTGTGTTTTTTAACATTGACTTGGTTTGAGACGAGTAGAAAAACGAAACCATGACCTTTACAAGTCTTTCCTTCATCAAATTCAGTGTAAAACACCTGGGATTTCAACGCAACCACCACCCATCAAAGGTTTTTCGTGTCAAACCCGTGCCTATCTTAGCTGCCGCCCCAAGCTTTGTTTTATTAAATGCCTTTCTTCTTGGTTAACATAGGTACATGTAACAGTAACATCTTCATTTTTTCTCAAGATCCACATGTTTGCTGGTAATGGAAATCCTAGATTCCGTTGAACCCCCATTTCAAGTTTAAAAAAACCTTGAAGGTTTGCTTCTTACATAAACTCCATTTGTGTTGTTAACATGCCCATTTGCGTGCGTGTGTGTGGGAGGGGGTAGATCAAGAGATCAAGAGTATCTTTGCTTAAACATCCACCCACATGTCTTGGTTAAGGTGAATCCCGATGCTTCACTTCGGTCGGTGACAATTCCATTCCCCCCTCCTTGAATTGCTCCAAAAAAATAGTTGGCTAAATCCTTCTCTAAATCATTATCCAAAAGAAATATATGAAATATACAGTACAAGGAAAATAATGATCTATACGTTCAAAATCCAGCACAATATTGATTCCAGAAAGCATGCTTAAGTAGGGTGATTTTTCATGATTTTCACATATTTGGGACCGATTTTTGGGGCGAATCAAAAATTAAAAAAACGGGATGGGATTATCTCATGGTCATCTTTCATCAAGGTGGTTACCGAAATGGGTTACCACGCTGTACCGTTCCCCCGAAAGCACTCCACATCTTCAGATCGCATGCTTTCGCACTGCGACCCCGCTCCAGCAGCTGCACGGCAGAGGACCAGTGGGCGCCAACCATGACCTGAACCCATGGAGCCCATGGAACCCATGGTAAACATAGAAAAAACGATGGAAACTCACCATGTTTAAGGGTAAATCATCGAAAAAATGATCGAAGGGTATCCGACAGCAATGGTATCTTGGGTCGGAAGCTCATCCCCCCAAAGATCCACGATGTATTGTCTAAGCCTATGATATTCATACGTGAAGTTACGTTACTTTACGTTACCTAGCATTACGTTCCATTATGTTCCATTAGGTTACGTTGCATCTGATATTTACCCTCTGGTAATTTCACAGTTCGCTATTGAACATGGCCAATTGATGGTTGATTTACCATTTCAAATATTGTGCTTTTCCAGTTAGCTATGCAAACGTTTACCAGAGGGTAAGTGAAATCATCATTAATCACCATTAGTCACCATCATTAACCATCATTAATCACCATTAATCACCATTAATCACCTGTGGACTTGCATCAGCTCTATCCACCTGTGAACTTGCCAAGTTGCCCCAGTGAAGGTGATGGCGTCGCACCGCAGGGAGAGGCCTCGAGGGTAGCCCAAGTCCCCAGTATGTTGTGTACAAAGGATATATTCATACATCTCATATATAGCTGTACGATATAAGCATAAAATGCGCGAACTGTATATATCATTATATGATATATATATATATATATATTGTATCAGTATATATATATATGTATATGATTATATATGATTATATATATATATATATGATTATATATGATTATATATATATATGATTATATATGATTATATATGATTATATATGATTATATATGATTATATATGATTATATATTATTATATATGATTATATATGATTATATATGATTATATATATTGTATCAGTATATATATATATATATATATGTATATGATTATATATATATATGATTATATATATATGATTATATATATATGATTATATATATATGATTATATATATATGATTATATATTATATTGTGGCATTAAAATATGTCTATGTCTATAACTATAACAATTATATCTGTTTGGAGAATCACCTGGAGGATCAGGTACTTCATGGGGTGATCTCAAGCCTAACCACTGCAGTATGTCAGCAGTTTGGGACACTCAACGATTTTCGAAACAACCATGGGCAACCTCGGCTGCAAACGGAAGTCATCCTCAAGTTGGAACATCACATATTCATACATTAAAATTAAAAGACATGAAAAGACCATCAAAGACCACTTCATGCTACAAATAAACAGGAAAATCCATCCTGGACCATCTGGATAGCTTTCAGTGTCACATGAAAACTTCGGCTATTTGAGGATAGTTGCCTCAAATCCAATTCCCATCATTCCATTTTTCAACAGAAGGTTCGGTCGCAACATACATCGCCCAGCTCTTCCCCAACCGCGGCAGCGAAGCCACCGGTCCTTGCATTTCTTCGAAGAGTTTCCATGCCACAGAAAACTCATGACCTGCGAATTTGACCGGAACGGAGCAAAATGGGGAGACCAAATAGGATATGAGTCGGATACTCTCTGGTAATTTAACAGTTTGCAATTGAAAATTGCCATTTATAGTGGATTTACCAGTTGAAAATGATGATTTTCCATAGCTATGTAAACGTTTACCAGAGGGTACATAAAATAAACAAACAAATTAAATTCGATATGGCTTTGGCCAGAAAATGCGTTGGATATCCGGCTATGTTCCGTCAACCCCATGTAAGTCGCATGAGTGTACCAGAAATATATCAAGATTCGGACATAAACAAATCATGAATGCAGATATAGAGTGTAGGTAAAGATACCAGATGGCTATGGAATGCTATTGGTCAAAATCGGACTCCGGTAAACATGGCACTGGAAAGTCTCATAAGTCTCATTATTGGCCGTTGATGTTGAAAATTATTTAATCCCCCATTGATGATTGTCCAATTTAAATACCCATTTGTGGGAGCAAAAAGCAATTCCCATGTTTGATTGCCAGGGGCTACCGGATCCCGAATTGCTGGCCATACAGTAGCCGTAGCCTTTACCCTCAAGCGTTTTTAATGATCACCCGAAGCCAAATTTTGGATAAGTGATACGAATACAAAGCCAAAAGTGGGCAACCAAAAAGTTAGAATAGATAATGGATGGCCAAAATAAGTTGTTCCCGATATAATTTTGACACATGCCATCACATGCCCAAATCTTGCGCCAGTGCCTTGTGCGCACACGGTGATAGCCGAGTTGTAGATGATGGTGTTTTGAAGAGATCTACCTATGAAGCAGATCCAGAATCAGGACAGTGAAACATTTCAAGCGGGGAAACATCTGCATGCTTGGGGATTGAGAAAAAAACTGGGGCCCCCATGTGAATACCAAAAATTTGACTCCATGACCAATTCGAATGTCTGACCATTTGCAGGTTGCATAAGTTCATATCCCAAGGGGACCATCGAGATATTCTACAGCTGACGGTGAATTTTACCAAAAGTAGCGTCAAGGCTCTAGGTAAAGCCCAAGAATCGGAATCATCAGATGTCATATCCGCAGCAATGCCACTGATTCTGCCAGTGATCAGAATATGCATGGTAACACGTAATGATACAAATATAAAACATGTTCTGATCATTGGATATTACGTTTCAATATGCCATGAACCACAAATAAAACTATACCATCCAGTTATTACATATGGCAACATGTTCTTACCCGAAGGATGGCATGTTTTTTTCAGTACCCAAATCCACATCGCCCACCTGCGGGTTCCCGTTTCCGGCAAGATGGTGCACTCCGTTTCCGGCTAGCTGGGGAACTATCTGTTTATGGTGATGTCCCTTCTTCAAAACGTAGACATGTTGAATCAAAAAACTGGGGTCTGTCTGAGAATGAAGTAGCCCAACAGAAAATAAAGTGTTTATGGAATGATCATGTTTCCTATCAAATGGCCATTTAGAGGGGGTCACCCAATTTTTCAGAACAATCCTGATGTCATATTGTTGGTCGATGTTGGTCGATGTTCTTCCCATTTGTTCCTCCATGTAAATCCCATTTCTATCCATTTCTGAACACACGCGCACACACACAGAAATCATATGAAGTCATCATACTGCTGGTGACATCCGCGATGATATAATCCCCACGATATTCCCATCCAATTCAGAGCCAACGATCATGTTATTTTTGGATATTTTTGGTATTTCTGATTCTAAATTTATAACATATTCCCATGACCTTCCCAATATAGCAACCCCGACCCAGGGTCGATGCTGAAAAAACGGCAAAAAAAAACAAACTATTCGGGTGACATCACCATGGTGTTTTTCCCATCATAATACAAGATGTTCGTACCATGGTTAATACCAGGGTTGTATAACATACTATGGTTCATACTATGGTTCATGGTCCATGCTATGGTTACAGTAATACTGTGGTTAATATTATGGTTGGGACTATGATACTATGGTTGATACTATGGTCAATATATGTCAATATTATGGTTAATACAATGGTTATTCCAATTCCTATGATTCATATTATGTTTTTTACTGGGTATGTTCGGCATCCACCTGGCTGGTTGCCAACAATCCGCCTGGCATCAATTCCAAGGCTGCAGGCCACTGGCCTGTCAAGGATGGATTGAAAGGGGAACATGTTATGAAACATAGCAAATACATCATGAATCATGAATCATGATCAACATAATCATAATCATAGTCATCATAATAAACATCAACATAATCATACTCATAATCAGAGTCATCATCCTCATCATCATCATCGTCGTCGTCGCCGCCGTCGTCGTCGTCGTCATCGTCATCATAATCATCATTATTATTATCATCATCATCATCATCATCCTCAACCTCATCCAAATCGTCATCGTCGTCATCGTCATCGTCATCGTCATCATCATCATCATCATCATCCCCATCATCGGCGCCAGTGTCGTCGTCGTCGTCGTCGTCGTCGTCGTCGTCGTCGTCGTCGTCGTCGTCGTCGTCGTCGTCGTCGTCGTCGTCGTCATCGGCATGGTCATCGTCATCGTCATCATCGCCGTCGTCATCGTCATCATCATCATCTTGTTTATTATCATCATCATAATCATCATCATCATCATCATCAGAATCATCATCATCATCATCATCATCGTCATCATCATCATCATCATCCTCATCATCGTCGCCAAGGTCGTTATCATCAGCATCGTCGTTATCATGGTCATCCTCATCCTCATGCTGTATGTGTATGTATATATATATATGTTAACCCAATGTGTTGGGAACCTATAGATGGCGCAAATATCCCCTTCGTTCAGGTGATCTATAGATGGCGAATTTCAATCATTAGCGCCATCCACTATCAAAATGGAGTATACATATATATATATATCAAAATGGATCCGTCATCATCCTCATCCTCATCCTGTATATATATATATATATATATGTGATATGATATGATTGCGATGCTTCAAGGCGAAAAACCAATGGACACCGTCGCCTTTTCGTGGCCCCCTGCGCCTGGCACCATCTTCAAGGCTTGGAGGACGGCGCCGATCGTGGCGCTGCTCCGGCGAAAATTGGACACCTGGGGGATCCAAAAAAATTGGGGAATTTCACCACGAAAAAATGGGTAGAAGATGGGTATAAGATGGGTATAGCCCCATAATGCCCCATACTTAGCTAAGTTGACTTCTAACTTGATGAAGTAGGGTTGATAGAGGAGATATAACTAGAGTTGGATGGGGTTATAAACCAACTGATAGCTAGGGGGGCCCTTCCTGTACAATCTGGGATTCAAACCCCGCCCAAAGCAATGGAAAGCAATGGGAGTGATACCAGATATGGGTTCGTTGGTCCAATGGGATTGAATTCCAATAAATGTGTAGGGGATATGGTATTTCATGGTGATATTTGATGGGAATATCGTAGGAGATAAACCAACAATATGATATTTGGCTTTATCCAAAAATGGGGTACACCCCAGACAATGGCAATGTGTATGTTGGGAAAATGATGATCAACAATTGGGTCTAGAGGATACACTATTTTCAGACAAAACCACCTCGCAATTTTCCAACCCATAGGTTTCCGGCAGTTTTTGTGTCATTTGTTTGAATAATGGAATGCAACTCGTACAATAGCAAAACCTGCTCCCCTCTGCTCCTGATACTCTGTGGATATCTCTGGCCATGGAAACCGCATGGAATATCCAAAATCATAGGTGATGTTCTTCTTAACCCATGGGATGATTTCCCATCCAACAAAAATCAGAAAATTACCT
Source organism: Cladocopium goreaui (assembly GCA_947184155.2). Lineage (NCBI taxonomy): Eukaryota > Dinophyceae > Suessiales > Symbiodiniaceae > Cladocopium > Cladocopium goreaui. The sequence goes on from CAMXCT020000334.1 coordinate 264,730, forward strand.
TGTTCTTTCTCATCCCCCAAAAAAATCTCTATCCGCTATGCAAATGATGTTCCAGATGATTCTGAATTGAGACCCATTCGTTTGAAACGACAAAACCATATTTTTTGCGCCATCCAAAATTAAAATGTTAAAACTCCTTGGATGGAACATCATCCTTTTCCATGTACCCTCTGGTAATATAACATAGCTATAGAAAATAACTATTTTTAATAGGTAAACCATCTTTTTCTATGGGCCATGGCTTCCATAGCTATGTTTGTTCACCAGAGGGTAAATCACCATTAAACACCATCAAATCACCATTAATCACCATTAATCACCATTGTTTTCTCCCATAAAAAACACATTCAATCGCCGTATCTTCGCCTCCATATCCTCCAGCAGCTGTAAGGCCCAATTCCAGGCCGCGTCCACGCAGCTGACGCAGCTGTTGTAGATCACCAAGTTGCTACGCACCTCGCGGGACGTTTGGAAAAAAAGCTGGAAGTGGTTGAGATGGAGACTTCTGGACAGTCGAATTTTATGAATTATAATTTATAATATATACACATATATACATATTATATATATATACATATTATGTGTATGTATATATATATATTTGTTGGTGGCCTCTGTGGGCTGAAGTGGAGGCGTGAGATATGTTGCGATAGAGATTCTCGGATGATTCGTAGATCATTAGATCAACCTCGCGAAACCAGTGGTTTCAACCACAAAAAATGATCAAGTGGTTGGTGGTTGACCTACCCCTTTGAAAAATGATGGACTTCGTCAGTTGGGATGATGACTCCATTCCCAACTGTTTTTGGAAAGTCATAAAATTCCATGGTTCCAGTCACCACCAACCAGTCAACCACAACCGGGGTTCAAACGTTCAAACTCTCCAGGTGGTCTCCTGGATCCATGGTACCCGGTTGTTGTTCTGGATGTTCATCCACCCGTCATCGTCCCATGGGCGTTTACCGAATTGACCCAGAAAACCTGCGCATTTCCATACGAGAAGCGTAAACAAAGATTGGATTTAATGATTTCCCAATTCAATTTTTGAATATTCATATCTATTCATCTTATATGTATATGGCCGGATTTTTTGGCCCCAAAAGTTCATCCTCGAAAACTCCTTGTTTGCATCTCAATAAACATCAGGTAATCATCAACAAATCATCGAAAATCATCAAACAATCATCAACACCCTCAATCGAAAATCACAAAAAAAATCATCGAACATCCTCAAAAATCATCGAACATCATCCAAAAATCATCCAAACATCGAACATCCAACAGGTGTTGCGGCCAGTGCTGCGGCCTGTTTGGATCCCATAGACTTCATCAGCAGCATGGCCTGCGGCCATGGGCCGCCAATGGCAGAGCCATAGGAGGTCACCGTGCAGCCGCAACTGGAGAGTAGGCGGTCAAAGAGCCTGGTGATGGTGATACAATGGGTGGAAGAAGTCCACCAGATAGGTAGTTTATCCCACGATTTATAGGGTTTCAACATGTTTCAACCATCCAAGGTGCAGGATTTCGCAACCATCCACAGTATGTAATGATGGTGATCACTTTCCCAAGAAAAAAATGAAAGGTGAGGGGTTTTTTTTCAGCAAACAACTAAGATTTGCCCCACTCATCTGGTTTTTGATTGGTTATAAGATACTATAAGTATCTGGGTAAATTATAATATTTCACTAACCTGAATAGTGCGGCCATTTGGGGATGATTTCCCTTACTAACCATGATTCCAGTGAGGGAGAACAGTGAGGTCGCTATAATTTACCCAGAAGTATACTGTATGTCTATGAGATATCGCAGCATGGCAACTACGGAGATCACCCAAAAAAACACTGACAGCCCGAGTTTCGGAGACATCCTGACCACAAAAAGTACTAAAGGCTACTCGGCGGTGCAGTTGGGGTGATTTGTATGGGAATAAAAAAACCATGGTGATGTCACCCCCATAAGTTGGAAAATATATGAAAATATGGGGCCCCAGGTAGGATCGGATACTGACCCTGAAGGCGTCTGAAAAAAAACGGCTGGTGAGACTGGACAAAGCCAAACTTGTTGCGACATACCCACAACGCACATCAAATGGAATATGATCGCAGACCTTCTCAGCAAAAACTTGACCCTTTTAGAGGTCTTGTCTAGCAAGTAGACTCCCTTAAGTCTGACCAATCTGTGCAAAGCCCTGGCCGTTTGGAGGTCTCAACATGTCTGGGGGATCATCAGCGAAGATCTGTTACGATGTCAAATAGAAATACCATCCCATCCCCT
>CAMXCT020000335.1:0-70366 GCA_947184155.2 Cladocopium goreaui
GTGTTCAAGCCGATCTAAGCGTCACGTGCTAGGTCCCAACAAAGAGCGGGAAATCAGACAGGGTGGCACACTCTGTTTCAGAAAGCCTGCCGGGTCTCCAAACCAAAGTCCCAATGGTCAAGCGCAACGCTTAACCTATCTATAAACCGCTATTGACAAGTCAACTGCAAACGTCCCCCAGCGTTTTGCGCGAGCCCGCGCAGGCGAAATGAACATGGACATGTGATAAGAGGCATTTCGTGTGGAAATTTGCAGGGAAAATGCCGGACCCGTATTCCAAGGCAAGCATTTTGTGCGAGCCTGCGCAGTCAAAATGCACATGGACATGTCACAAGAAGCATTTTGTGTTATGTCACCCACACATTACTACCACAATTTCAGCGTTGATGCAAACGTCGGGCAAATAAGACAACATGTCGGTGAAAATGGGCCACTCTTCAATGGTATCTCCCTGCCAAGTGGCTGCAAAATTAGTTGCACTGCTGGCCCGCGCATCTGATTGACACCGGCACACAAGGGCATCTTCAGCCCTCAAAAGATGAAGGTCGAAACTGCCCGAAATAAAAAATCGTCATTTGCACAATCTCCAATGATGTTTTGTTTTGTTCCACGTGAGAAGAGGAGGAAATAAGTAAATAAAGGGAAACGAGGACAAGCAAATGACCACATCAGAGTAGTGAGGCCGTGCACAGCAGACAAGCGTTACCGACCCGCTAAAACTTTACAACACTCAAAACTAGAAATGCTTCTGGAGGAAGTAAGCCAGGCCTCCGTTGTGATAGTGAATCCTGGTCGCTTCATGGGGCGGGATGTTCCTCGCAAAAAAGCAGCTTAAACATCGTCGCATTGCAGAACGTCAGTTACTCATCTAACACTATGTCATACAACAGGTTGAACATCGAGCCTTCAAACACAGATGCTGCTGTTCATTGATGCAACCTTGAAAGTCATTAACACCTTTTGTCATGCGCACTAACCGGCGCTAAGGTGAAGAAAACCAAAGCTTTGCTGTTCCCCAGCGTTGCGCACTAACTGGCGCCCCAGTGAAGAAACTACAATGTAGCCAAGGTTGAAAAGACTACACACTCGCCTGAGTTTGGCGTGCCATCAAAAAAAACAAGTCCTCTTTGCTCAACCCCAGCTTTGGCGATGAGTCTCTTCTGCTTTTTGCTTTCGCTTTTCAGCGTTTTGCTGACGTCTTTCAGCGAAGCTTTCAACTCCTGCCTTCTCCGCTTAGGGTCGCCCAGCACGTCAGTCATAGTAGTAGAGATCACAGGCGCAGCCACGGAGGAGGTCACAGCTGCACCGTCAGCCATAGAGCCCATAGAGGTCGCAGCTGCCAAATCATGCGCGCCGTCAGCCATGGAGCCTATGGAGGTCACAGTGGGGTCACTACTGGCGCAACAGCAGGGTTTTTCGTCTCTACAAATTCAATCAGAGCCGTTGAACAGGCATGCACAGTTAGCCAGCGCAGCTGTTTCCACACTGAACAAATGCTGGTCAGGCACCAGCAAAACGGCTCCATGTTTTGAACTGTCTGACGGTCCTTTTTTCAGACCTCCGCAACGTTCTGTCATAAGCATCCGGCATCATCCCTGTAAATTTCCGCACCGCCTGCTTCTTGTGACATGTCCATGTGCGTTTCGACTGCGCACGCTCGCACCAATTGCTTGCCCCATGCTTAGCATCCGACCATGTGCATTTCGACTGCGCACGCTCGCATTAAATGCTTGCCCCGTCCGGCAATTTCCCTGAAAATTTCCTGGCCGAATGTGACATGTCGAGCGCGCAGGCTCGCACAAAATCCTGGCCCTGGGATTAGCGTTTGGCATTTTCCCTGAAAAATTTCCGCACAAAATGCCTCTTGTGAAATGTCCGTGTGCCTTTCGACTGCGCAGGCTTGCACAAAGTGTGTTTCCCGGTCTTGGGATTGGCCTTCCTCCTCAGCATCATCCTCCTCAAAGTCATCATCTTCGTCCTTCTCAACATCCACAACGTCTCTTCCTCTCACCATCATCATCATCATCATCTCCATCATCATCATTTTCACCATCATAATCACCACCACCAACACCAACACCAACACCACCATAATCATCATCACCACCATCATCATCATCATCATCATTGTCACCATCATCATCATCATCACCGTCGCTATCATCGTCATCATCATGATCACCGTCACTTTCATCGTCATCATCATCCTCATCATCCTCATCATCATCACCGTCATCATTATCAACAACATCAACATCATCATCAACATCATCGTCCTTAACATCACCATCAACATTCAAATATTCTTTTTTACTCCCCCCACACTGTTTGGGGCCTCTTGCCAGGATAATGTGTATGTTTGTGTTTTTTGTCTGTTTGTGTTTTTGTTCCTGTTGATTTTGATGTTTGCTGTTGTTTTTGTTTTGTGTTTGTGATTCTTGTTGTTGTCACTGTTGTTATTGTTGTCGTTTTGTTGATGGTTTTGTTTTTGTTCTTGTTGTTTTTGTCCTGTTGGTTGTTGGTAAATGCCGTTGGGCGCCGGTCCTGTTACGGGCCGCTAGGTGCTGCTTGGAGCTGTGGGGTGGTGTTCGAGGGTGCTAGGTTTTTGTTGTCCAGGTTTTGTTGCTAGGGTTTGTTGTTACGGTGTTGCCATCCAGGTCTAGTCGTCAAGGTGCTGTTGTTAAGATGATATTGTTGCCGGGTCTTTGTATCGGCGTTGTCGTTGAATTGGCGGTGTAAAGTCTCTGTTACAGTGTTGTTGCTGACGTGTTGTCGTCAGGGTGTTGTCAAAGTGTTGTTGGTATGAGAGGGCGAGTGTTGGTGTTCAGATTGGTTTTGGTGTTGGTATTACTTCTTGTTGTTGCTGGTAATTATGTTGTTTTTGTTTTTGTTCTTGTTCTTGTTGTTGTTGTTGTTGTTGTTGTTGTTGGTTTTGTTGTTGTTGTTGTCCTTGTTGTTGTTGTTGTTGTCGTTGTCGTTGTCGTTGTCGTTGTCGTCGTCCTCGTCGTCGTCGTCGTCGTCGTTGTTATTCTTGGTGGTGGTGGTGGTGGTGGTGGTGGTCACGTTCGTGTTCGTGTTCGTGTTGTTGGTGTTCATGTTGTCCACGTTCGTGTTGTTGGTGTTCGCGTTGTTGGTGTTCGTGTTGTTGGTGTTCGTGTTGTTGGTGTTCGTGTTGTTGGTGTTCTTGTTGTTGGTGTTCTTGGTGTTCCTGCTGTTGGTGCCGTTGTTGGCGTTCGTGTTGTTGGTGTTCTTGGTGTTCCTGTTGTTGGTGTTCCTGTTGTTGGCGTTCGTGTTGTTGGTGTTCGTGTTGTTGGTGTTCGTGCTGTTGCTGTTCGTGTTGTTGGTGTTCGTGTTGTTGATGTTCGTGTTGTTGGTGTTCGTGTTGTTGGTGTTCGTGTTGTTGGTGTTCGTGTTGTTGGTGCTCGTGTTTTTCATGTTGTTGGTGTTCGTGTTGTTGCTGTTCATGTTGTTGGTGTTCGTGTTGTTGCTGTTCATGTTGTTGGTGTTCGTGTTGTTGGTGTTCGTATTGTTGGTTTTCGTGTTGTTGGTGTTCGTGTTGTTGGTGCTCGTGTTGTTCGTGTTCTTGTTGTTGGTGTTCTTGTTCTTGTTTTTGTTGTTGTTGTTGTTGTTGTTTCTGTTGCTGTCGTCATGGTTATTGTTCTTGTTGTTGTTCTGTTTTTTGTTGTTGTGTTTGTTCTCGGTTTTGTTTTTCTTTGCTTTTGGTTCTGTTTGGGTTTTGTTGTTTTGATTCTGTTTTTGTCGGTGTTCCTGTTTTTGTTTTTGTTTTGTTTGCATGTTCCTATTAAGTTGTTTGCTGTTGTTCTTTGTATTTTTGTAATGTTTTGTTTTTGTTGTTGTCATCATTGTTGTTGTTGTTGTTGTTGCTGTTGCTGTTGCTGTTGCTGTTGCTGTTGTTGTTGTTGTTGTTGTGTTGGTGTTGGTGTTGGTGTTGGTGTTGGTGTTGTTGTTGTTGTTGTTGCTGTTGTTGTTGTTCTTGCTGTTGGTGTGGTTGTTCCTCTTCTTCTTTTCATTTGTGTTTGTTCTTGTTTTTTGTTCTCGGTTTCATTTTTCGTGTTGTTGTTGTGGTTGTGTTGTGGTTGTGTTGTGGTTGTGTTGTGGTTGTGTTGTCGTCGTTGTGGTTCTGGTTGTTGTGGCTCTGGTTGTGTGGTTCTGGTTGTTGTGGTTCTGGTTGTTGCGGTTTTGGTTGTGGTTCTGGTTTTGGCGTTGGTCTTGGTTTTGGTTTTGTTGTTTTGTTGTCTTGTTTTTTTGCTGTGTTTTTGTTTTGTTAGTTTGTTGCTTTTATACGTGTGATTGTTTTATTTTGCTTTTGTGTTTGTTGTTGTTTGCGTTTTTGCAAGGCGCTACCATCGGACTTTGCGAACGGCTGGTGCGTGCGTTGTTTTGTTGTGTTTTGTCTTGTGTTGTTTTGCTTTGTGTTCCTCTGTTGTGCTTTGATTTGATTTGTTTTGTGTTTATTGGATTGCATTTGTTTTTGTGATTGTTTTCCCGAGAGCGCCTGCGAAGGGTTCTTCGTAAAAAAGCAGCCGTTATACTACATCTTCACTCCTTCACATCTGCTGATCTAGATCTTCACACCTTCACACCTGCAGATCTAGATCTTCACACCTTCACACCTGCAGATCTAGATCTTCACACCTCACATGCAGATTTCTAGATCTCACAACGCCTCACATCTGCAGATTCTAGATCTTCACACCCTCACACCTGCAGATCTAGATCTTCACACTTTCACACCTGCAGATCTACATCTTCACACCTTCACATCTGCAGATCTACATCTTCACACCTTCACATCTGCTGATCTACATCTTCACACCTTCACACCTGCAGATCTAGATCTTCACACCTTCACACCTGCAGATCTAGATCTTCACACCCTCACATCTGCAGATCTAGATCTTCACACCTTCACATCTGCAGATCTACATCTTCACACCTTCACACCTGCATATCTAGATCTTCACACCCTCACATCTGGAGATCTAGATCTTCACACCTTCACACCTGCAGATCTAGATCTTCACACCCTCACATCTGCAGATCTAGATCTTCACACCCTCACACCTGCAGATCTAGATCTTCACACCCTCACACCTGCAGATCTAGATCTTCACACCCTCACATCTGCAGATCTACATCATCACATCCTCACATCTGCAGATCTACATCATCACACCCTCACATCTGCAGATCTTCATACCTTCACACCTGCAGATCTAGATCTTCACCCTCACACCTGCAGATCTAGATCTTCACACCCTCACATCTGCAGATCTAGATCTTCACACCTTCACATCTGCAGATCTAGATCTTCACACCCTCACACCTGCAGATCTAGATCTTCACACCCTCACATCTGCAGATCTAGATATTCACACCTTCACACCTGCAGATCTAGATCTTCACACTCTCACATCTGCCGATCTACATCTTCACACCTTCACATCTGCTGATCTACATCTTCACACCTTCACACCTGCAGATCTAGATCTTCACACCTTCACATCTGCAGATCTACATCTTCACACCTTCACATCTGCAGATCTCCTCTCGCTCTTCTTTCTATTCTCTCTTAAGGCGGGGGCGGTGCCGCCGGAGCGCCACGAAACGCAACCCTTTCGCACGAAATGGACGTTGGACGTCCAAAACCTAGGTAAAATTGCGATTTTGAAGCGTCGCCGGCAACCCTTTCGCACGAAATGGACGTTGGACGCCAAAAACTGAGAAAAAATTGCAACTTTTATTGGTCGCGCGCAACCCTTTCGCACGAAATGGACGTTGGACGTCAAAAACTGAGGAAAAATTGCAACTTTTATTGGTCGCGCGCAACCCTTTCGCACGAAATGGACGTTGGACGTTAAAAACTGAGGAAAAATTGCGACTTTGAAGCGTCCCGTGCAACCCTTACGCACGAAATGGACGTTGGACGTCAAAAACTGAGGAAAAATTGCAACTTTTATTGGTCGCGCGCAACCCTTTCGCACGAAATGGACGTTGGACGTTAAAAACTGAGGAAAAATTGCGACTTTGAAGCGTCCCGCGCAACCCTTACGCACGAAATGGACGTTGGACGTCAAAAACTGAGGAAAAATTGCGACTGTGAGTTGCCAATCGCAACCCTTACGCACGAAATGGACGTTGGACGTCAAAAACTGAGGAAAAATTGCGACTTTACTTTGTCAATCGCAACCTTTACGCACGAAATGGACGTTGGACGTCAAAAACTGAGGAAAAATTGCGATTTTACTTGGTCAATCGTAACGCTTTCGTCTGTGTAAAAGTGTCTGTGTGTAAAAGCCTCTGTGTGTAAAAGCCTCTGTGTGTAAAAGTGTCTGTGTGTAAAAGTGTCTGTGTGTAAAAGCGTCTGTGTGTAAAAGTGTCTGTGTGTAAAAGTGTCGTGTGTAAAAGCGGTTGTGTGTAAAAGCGTCTGTGTGTAAAAGGGTCTGTGTGTAAAAGCGTCTGTGTGTAAAAGCGTCTGTGTGTAAAAGGGTCTGTGTGCAAAAGCGTCTGTGTGTAAAAGCTTCTGTGTGTAAAAGCCCCTGTGTGTAAAAAGCGTCTGTGTATAAAAGCGTCTGTGTGTAAAAGCGTCTGTGTGTAAAAGTGTCTGTGTGTAAAAGCGTCTGTGTGTAAAAGCTTCTGTGTGTAAAAGCGTCTCTGTGTGTGAAAGTCTCTGTGTGTAAAAGCGTCTGAGTGTAAAAGCGTCTGTGTGTCAAAGCGTCTGTGTGTAAAAGGGTCTGTGTGTAAAAGTGTTTGTGTGTAAAAGTGTTTGTGTGTAAAAGTGTTTGTGTGTAAAAGCTTCTGTGGTAAAAGCTTCTGTGTGTAAAAGCGTCTGTGTGTAAAAGACTGTGTGCAAAAGCGTCTGTGTGTAAAAGCGTCTGTGTGTAAAAGCGTCTGTGTGTAAAAGCGTCTGTGTGTAAAAGTGTTTGTGTGTAAAAGTGTTTGTGTGTAAAAGCTTCTGTGTGTAAAAATCTCTGTGTGTAAAAGCGTCTGTGTGTGTAAAAGTCTCTGTGTGTAAAAGCCTCTGTGTGTGAAAGTGTTGTGTGTAAAAGGGTCTGTGTGTAAAAGCGTCTGTGTGTAAAAGCTTCTGTGTGTAAAAGCGTCTGTGTGTAAAAGGGTCTGTGTGTAAAAGGGTCTGTGTGTAAAAGCGTTTGTGTGTAAAAGTGTCTGTGTGTAAAAGCTTCTGTGTGTAAAAGCACCTGCGTGTAAAAGCGCCTGTGTGTAAAATCGTCTGTGTGTAAAAGCGTCTGTGTGTAAAAGCGCCTGTGTGTAAAAGTGTCTGTGTGTGAAAGTGTCTGTGTGTAAAAGTGTCTGTGTGTAAAAGCTTCTGTGTATAAAAGCCTCTGTGTGTAAAAGCTTCTGTGTGTAAAAGTGTTGTGTGTAAAAGTGTTGTGTGTAAAAGCGTCTGTGTAAAAGGGTCTGTGTGTAAAAGGGTCTGTGTGTAAACGCGTCTGTGAAAGTCTTTGCGTGTAAAAGCATCTGCCTGTAAAAGCGCCTGTGTATAAAAGCGTCTGCGTGTAAAAGTGTCTGTGTGTAAAAGCGTCTGTGTGTAAAAGCCTCTGTGTGTAAACGCGTCTCTGTGTGTGTAAAAGCGTCTGTGTGTAAAGGAGTCTGTGTGTAAAAGCTTCTTTGTGTAAAAGCGTCTGTGTGTAAAAGCCTCTGTGTAAAAGCCTCTGTGTGTGAAAGTGTTTGTGTGTAAAAGCTTCTGTGTGTAAAAGCCTGTGTGTGTGAAAATTGTGTGTAAAAGTGTCTGTGTGTAAAAGCGTCTGTGTGTAAAAGCGTCTGTGTGTAAAAGCGTCTGTGTGTAAAAGCGTCTGTGTGTAAATGCGTCTGTGTGTAACAGCTTCTGTGCAAAAGCGTCTGCGTGTGAAAAACAATACGAAGGATAGGATGCAAACTAGTGTTTTGTACTTGTAATATATTGTCTTGATACTACTTGTCTCACCTGCCTAAAATACATCTTTAATATATTGTCTTGCAATATAGTGTCTCAATACTAACAACAGAAGACCCTGCTCTCTCTCTCTCTCCCTCTTTCTTTCTCTCTCTCTCCCTCTCTCTCTCTCTCTCTCTCTCTCTCCCTCTCTCTCTCTCTCTCTATCTCTCTCTCTCTCTCTCTCTCCCTTTCTCTCTATCTATGTCTCTCTGTGGTTGCAAGACACGTGTCATATGATGCCCTTTACCAAGCAGCACAGTGCAAATGCATGGGTTGTCACATGTATCCTCTTCTTAATCAATCTTACTTTTCACAACTTACCCCTCCATAGCTCATATAAAATTCACCAACCTATCACCGACTATTTTTTACGACTACCATACTCAGAGCTGCTTGAAAAACGGCTTTTTCGCTCTCGGGCCAACCGTCGTCTAGTTTTCTCACCAAGCATGCTGTCTTTTGTCCAGCCCTGCCTGAATGCAAGTTACAGCAGGTGCAGCCATGCTGAGTTGCGCGTTGTTGTCATTTTCTTGAACAAACATTCTTTTCGAAAACAAAATCTGAAAGAGGCTTTCCGATCTCTTTTTGCTTCTGGAGGTTACTTTCTTTCCATGGATCCAAGGCATTGTTGGGAGCCACTTTGCCAATGGCCACCAATGTGGCTAAAATCACTTTTCCGAGGACATTGAGGGACATACTGTCCCCACAGGCAGCCCTCACCACACTGTCAGACGTTGCCTTCACCATCGGTGCAGCCAGATGTGAAAGAATGCCCTGCAGCCTGACCCCTTCTACAGAATTCAGTCGCCTGAATAGACGTGGGATGTAATATCCAGTCTCTTTTCCCTTCATTCTGGTGCGAGTCAAACAGGGTACCTTGTGGGGTGCTGCTGATTGAAAACCATGACTACTTCCTACATCCAGAACATAAGCATCGTTCCAGATGGTGTTTTTGCAATATTTCTCCTCGCAGTTTCGCAAATTCATTTTTTCTTCACCCCTCTTGCTGGTCTCCAGAAAAATTTTCAGCCAGGATTTGGAAAATTTGATCTCCTTGGGCCACTTGTTTTTTTTCCTTCTTGGCATCTGCCCTGATGGCCACAATGTAGACACGGCACCAGCTCTGAGGTATTCCGTACCCCAAGGTCGTCATTTTCTTTTTGAATAGCACATAATTCATTTTCGTCAAAATTTCACGCAAGAAAGCCACATAATCGGCATGTTTTTTGTGAAGAAGGCCTGCCACGTTCTCCAAAATGCAGGCTTTGGGTTGCTCTTTGATTATCCATTGCAAACCGTACAAAGGAACCACTCCTCTTGGATCAAGGCCTCCACGTTTTCGACCCAACGCACTGAAGGATGGACAAGGGTAACCAGCAACGTATAAATCTATGTTGCGAGGTTTGGAGGTGCAGCCACCCAAAACCAAACTCCGTTCAGTCATGTCCATCTCCAAAGTTCCAACTTCGTGCTTCAACTGTGCACAGATACATCTATACAATTTTTGCTTGTCTTCGTCAGTTTCTGACCAGCACACACTTTCCACTCTTGGCAGCAAACCTAACAAGGCCAGAGCAATGATTTCCGAACCCAGACCTGTGCAATCACTGGCCACTCTGATGGACCCAGTGTCCATTGTTTTTTTCACAAGCTCAGCGGCATCAGCCAAAGAGCGCACTTGACCCATCATTTTTTCAAAAGTTTCCTTGGTGATAACTTGTTTCTTTCTTGGCTTGCCTGGTGGACCTTTATCTTTTTGCACATTGAAGCTTTTGATTTTTCTTCTTGTCAAGGACTTCATCCAGCACGACTCCACCTCATGCCATGGCTTCCTAACTCACCGTACTTTGATTGCAGGTCAATAATATGTGTTGTGTCTCACAATACTTACGACGATCAGGAAAGAATCCGCTGGTGTTACTATTAGCTTTTCCACATCTTGCCCGAGACCCCGGCTTGAACCTCACAGGCCAGGTCAAAGGCTGAGCTGCGGCAGCGGCGTGCGTGTAAGGACCCCGGGCAAACCCGGGGTCCTTACACGCACCCTGGCTGGTCTGGCTGTGTGTAAGGACCCCGGGCACGCAGCGTTGAATGCACCCCGGGGTCCTTACACGCACGCGTTGTAGCGGCGCCGGGGTCCTTACACGCACCCTGGCTGGTCTGGCTGTGTGTAAGGACCCCGGGTTCCCCCGGGGTCCTTACACGCAGCCCGCTAACGCAACCCCCGGGGTCCTTACGCGGAATCTGGCTGGTCTGGCTGTGCGTAAGCAACTTTAACGTCGCCCACTCCTAATTAACGTCGCCCCAATTAACGTCGCACACTCCTGTTCTACCAGTTAGGAGGCTTGCAGGCCAACCAAAGAAACAGTCATGCTGGAGCACTTTGAGTTGGCATGACAAGCGCAGCGCGCTGACGACTTTTTCCCCAAGTACTGTCCCTCAACCGTCCCCAAGGCCGAAGGTTCCTGGTCATGAAAATGATGGTGCTGATGTCTTTGGACAACACACAATTCATGAAAGCCCCACAACAAGAATGAGGTATAAGCAATCATTCCTCACACAACCTGCTCTAAGATACATTGAGTTGAACCATCATTGTAAAACTAAGCACTCCTTGCGCACTGCTTCTCATCTCGGTGACTAGACAACAACATGTCCAAGAATTCTCTGTCAGTTTTGACAGTTCGTCCCTTTTTTTGACAGTGTTCTTCTCTGATTCCAGACAAAGCACCATGTGCGCCGATGTCAATGCAGAAGTTTCCCATGAGTTTGTGCCTCTGTTGCAGTGATCCTGTAAAATTTTTTGCACGTTGCTTTTCTTCTCACACAGCTCTGGAGAGAAGTGTATTTTCATCTTTTTCTTGACAGCAGGCTTGCAAAATCCAATGGAAAAACAGCCGACTCAGCTTCGAGCAAGCCTTCGTTCATGACCACACCTCCTTTCAGAACAGCATGCCAGAGAGCACGCGGTTGAGGCTCGCTGTTGTTCACCAAGAAGACAGTTGATTTTTCCAGATCTGAGGACACTGAATTGGCACCCCAAGCCACCAGTTTCTGGATCTGATCACTGTTCGGCTTCTCAAGCCAAATGTTTTGTCCATCGATCTTTTTGCTCAAAAAAAATGGTCTTTTCGGTCGCTGGCACTTCTCCATGCAGCAGCCCGGGATGCTTCAATGGCAATGCGTTGAGCATCATCCTTGGCCTTTTTTTTGGTCTTTGGGTCACCGTGTGAGGATTCCCTTTTTCATCTTCTAAAAGGTGTCCATCACACTGTGCCTCAATTCGCTTTTTGTCTTCCACTTGCTTCAAACGTTTGGATGCTTTTGCCAGGGACGGTTCCTCCTCCACAGTGTCAGAATCCAATCTCTTATTTTCCAACATGGAGTTGCCACAGCCCTTTGTAACTGTTCTTTCCGTTTTCTGTGCCACTCCGCTTCTGAAGTACGGCCATCAGAGCCAACAGTTCCACTTACGTCTTGCCCAGGCTGAACCTTTCCACTTGCATGACGTGTAGTTCCTTTGTCAAAGCGGCTCTGCCGTTCTTTCTTGCAAGTCCAAGTGCGACCTTCGCTATATATTTTTTTTGGCATTTTCAATCAGAATTTCAGCACTTCTCTCCGCTGTGTTGAGATCTGTCATTGGCACAGCCGCGCGGCGATAGCAATCATTCTTGCCATTGCCTCTCTCCAGATGGGTTCGGTCCACCTGGCTAAAAGCCTGCTCGACCCCACTTGACCTTGTGGTCCAAGAAAGATATGCTGCAGGCACCTTAGGAGTAATCAATTTTCATGTGGACCTTCCTATGGACCTGTTTGAAAAACAAAACAAAATTACACGCATACAAGCCACAGGTTCCAAAGTTGTCATGTCTTTCCTGTTGCTGCATTTGCGCCAGGCCCATTGCCAAGACTCTCTGTTTGAAACCCCAGCGGACTTCATGTGAGCACTGGCGACTCTATGTAGGTATTCATATTCAGCAATCAACTTGTCTCTGGAAACTTGGAAAATGAGTGAAAGCCTTTCCAAGCTGTCGCATGTTTCAGGATAATGTTTTTTTTCCTGGAATCATGTCTTGCAGCACGGATGACGTGGGGCAGCCAACATCTTCCTTCAAGTTAAAAACACTAAACGCCATCATGCCATCAAAACTTGGGAACTCTGATCTCACAGCGTGTTCACATACTTTGATCACTTTCCGCATGTGCTGCAAGGCAGCCCTCTTGGCACTTTCCAAATTGCTCCCTCCGAGCCGCTTAGCCACACCATTGTAGAAGAAAAGAAGTTTCCCACTGCGCAGCACTTCAGCACAATGCTTCGTGTAGTCATGCAAGTTCCAGCATTGCTCGTCAGCAAACAAAACCTCCACAGAAAAATGGCTGAAAAATGAAAATGCTCAATATTAACAAAATAATGGACAACGATGCAGCAACATGACAGGCCTGCAAACTCTGCATAAAAACAACCACTTCGGAATTGATCTCTGCTATGTCTATCTCTTCAGAGTCGAAGAATCGTGTTAAATCCACCGCGGCAGCTCCGATGTCCGCACACATGGCCAAAGTTAGGACACTGGCGGCGGTGCAGCCATCCATCCAGTCTGTTGCCCACTGTGCTGCCTCAGTTCCTTTCATGGCAGCGATTTTGTTTAGTGTCTCTGCTACTGCGTCCAGGTGAAGGATGAAGCGTCTTAAAGGCTTGCTCAAAGAGCAAAAGCGATGCTTAGCTGCTGCCAATGTTTAGCCTCTTGAAAATTCGCTGCCGGAAACCGAGTCCGCAAACCAAGCAGAATACGTGGTACTGTTCCAAATCTTCTGGCACGCGAAATTCTTCCCCAGCACGGTCTCCTCCATCAAAGTTTTGATTGCAGTCTCCGCTTTCCATGGGTGTCGAAGTAACCCCCCTGGCAGGCGTGGGCCCTATCTCTCCCAATCATCTTTGTCCTGGGAAACAAAGTTTCCTCTGCTCCACGGCGGCCTCTGCCCAATTCCTGAGCTAGTATCTCTGCTGCAAGACAATCGGTGACAGTGATTTCAACTCGTTCCTGCAAATGCTGCAGTAACTTTGACTCTAATTTCCGGGTACAGCCACGGAAATTTCGAGGAGACTCATGTCTTGGAGTGGCAAATATGTTGAAAGCTTTTTCGGTTGCGTCCACAATGTCTTTAGCTGTAGACCCTTGTCTAAGCTCGACCAAACCAAGCACCCCACACACAACCGTCATGTCCTTCACAGTGGCTCTGAACCTGATCAACATCTTGCCATGCCTTTCGTCCCTGATCAACACCACCACGGAAGCACATTTCAAACAGGCGCGGTAATGATCCAACATCGCTTCGCTCAAACACCATCTCATCAAAGTCTTTTTATCTGAACTTCCAGACCCGTTTCTGCCACTGGCACCTTTCCGTAATGAGTTCAATCAATCTTGGAACTCTTGATTCCCGGGCGCACGGCTAGCCAGGGCACAGCCACTGGACGACTCTGATTCTTCCCAGTCCAACATTGCTTGCACATGAGTCGAAGTGTGACCATGCCTGTGTAAATTGTTTGAATTATGGCGCGGTATGTTTGCCACAGGCACGTTGAAAAGCGCAAATTTATGGCGGACACTGGTTTCTTTTGTTGTTGGGATTGAGCCACCAGCAACTTGTTTCTGTAAAAACTTCTGACACACAACGCGTCCGAGTTTCAAATTTCCTTTCTGCACGCCTCTGCCTGTGAAGGCTGCAGTGAGCCAGGTCGTCTTCCCATCTGGCAACAAGCATTGTTTTCGTCTCTTGAGCCCTCTTTTGCTCCACTCGCACTTCGTGCATTTTTTTGCAGTGCATTTTTTGGAGTGCCGTTCGAAAAGAGCAGGCGGCGCAAAGGTCAGCTCTCCAGAAAAATGTCAAAACATGTGGTAATTTCACAGTTTTGCTTCCAAAACTACGCAAAAGATGCAGAAACATCATAGGTTTGATTTCCAAACTATGAAAAACTGGTGGTAATATCACAGTTTCGGCTCGAAAACTATGCAAAACATGTGGTCATATCGCAGTTTTAGGTTTCAGACTGTGCAAAACGTGTGGTAATATCAATTTGTGGCTTCACAAGTATGCAAGAAATGAAGACATATCACAGTTTTGGCTTCAAACGGTGTGGAAAATGTAAAAATGTAGAGATACCACAGCTTTGGCTTTGAAACTCTGTAAAAAGCGTGGTAATACCACAGTTTTGGCTTCGAAATTGTGCAAAAGGTGTGGTATTTCCACAGTTTTGGCTTCAAAATTGTTAAATTAAAACTATGCAAAACGTGTGGTAATATCACAGCATTCCTTGTAAAAAAGCACAGACAGATAATGTGCTTCATTTCTGTGTCACAGCAAGACATGGGATGCCAAACCAATGATTTTACATAGCTTCAAAACTGTGATTGTGAGGGCGCAGCCACTCGCAAAAAATCTTCTAAGAAGTTATACATGTCTGATCATGTACACACATGGGGCAAGCACTAGTCCCTGAATTTATTGACCGCCCTGCCCCCCCCTCCCAAACATACAATTTTAGACAGCATAGTCGGAAACAAAATGCATTTTTGTTCTTTGTTTTTGTTCTTTTCCTCTTTCCCTTCGATTTTGCAGCCTCAAACCCACTCCTTCACTCCTAATTAACATCGGCAAGTCACTCACTCACTCACTCACTCACTCACCTCTTTTGCGTGGCAGGCGTGGGACAATGTGCACTGCCAAGGGGTCCGATGTACGCCCTGGCATCCCTTGGGGCAGGTGATACCTTGAGGGATTCTTGACTATTTTTTGAATTTGTGCCTGCGGCTCAAGAGGCAGAGTCTCGAGGATCGTACTGTTTCTTCAACATGTCGAGCTCTAGCCGGTGGAACAGGACCTCAGCCGCAACATCTAGCGATCAGGCACATTCGAGCAATAGAGGTCAAGGATATCATAGCTCTGGATTTGATCAAAGACATTCAGCTGATGGATATGCTCTGAGAAGATCAGAGGAAATCCCAGCTGATCAATTTCGAACACCATCGACATTACCCAACGAAGATCATTTAGCATTTTGCTATGATTACAGACGCCAAACAGATTGGTTTCAAGCTCACGAGAGAGTGAGGAAGAAGAGAGAGAGGAACCTACATACATTGATGGGACCACACAACATGAAGCCAACTGACAGATATGAGATGTTCATGGACGTCATTTCCTGGATTCTTTATTGGGGCACAACCAATGGAGAGTTTGATGATTCTCTGAAGTGGATTTCTGAGTTTCTGAAGTATCTCTGTGGTTTTACAACCCAAGAAGAAGAGAACTGGTTTGACAAGAGATGCAATGATTTTCATGTCGATATGACAAGCGCATCGAGGAGAAGCTACTACATGAGGTGTAGCAAGAAGCTGTCAAACGTACTGAGACATTGCAGAGACAAAACACTATTCACTCCTAGTGGAGCAATGAACATCTCCATATTGTTTGATCAGATGCAAGGAGACAATCAAAAGGAATATCACATGTCTGGAGCAGATTTTGCTGCCATGTTACTGTGTAATCCTAAGCAAAGATTCTTTGTCGAGATCTCCCTGCAATGGAGGTGGTTCCCATATAGCCCAGCTGCAACATATCCATTCGACGTTTGTCTTGGTGCTTTTCAAGGACATAGCAACCAAGTTGTTGATCCTACTGTTGCACATCATCAACTGACATATGATGAGGCTATGAGTTTGGGTTGGATTTTTCATGTCACTGATTCAATGAACTTAAACTCCATTCAACAATCAGGCCTGATGACCAATGTGAAAGGAAGCGGAAAAGGTGGAAGAGATGCAGTACACTTCATGTATCACAATGACAATGGTCATGGCTACATCAGGATGGCAGAGGGCACTAAGCCACCAAGAACATATAGTCGACCTGTGTACCTCGTGTTGGATCCAAGTTTTATTGTGGACAATCAACTCTTCCTGACAAAGAATGGTGTAGTTTTATTTCATGGTGACGTTCCTTTCCAGTACCTCCACGTCAAGGAACAACTCCCCACTATAGCATGTAACGTTGTTCATCAAGGACGTGGTCACTCTCTACCTCCATCAGTCACAGGTGGTTCATGGCATACAAACACAACATGGAAACATGTCATGAAGGAGAAAGGTTCAAGTTTTATTCCTGGACAAGATATTCCTGATGAAGTCAGAATCACGGCATGGGAGTTTATGGGTCAAGAAGTTCCACAAAACTATGGAAGATTGGTTTTTGGTACACCACTATGCAATGAGAATGACTTTGACCCTCTCGTGGATTCAATTTACGGTGCAGCAGCAGAATGCTCTCAAGAAAGAGAGGTATCTGCGCAAGATGATGATGTACCGATGAGGAATCCATATGAACAGCCATCAAGAAGAGGACGCTCTCAAGAAAGAGAGGAACCTCAAGGAAGAGGACGCTCTCAAGAAAGAGAGGAACCTCAAGATGCCTGGGAGCAACAACGCTCCTCATCAGGAAGTTCAGAACCTCCACAACATGATGATCCTCAACAAGATGCTCAAGACAATCAACAAGAGGAGCCATCATTGGAAGTCCATGACGACCCAATGGGTGAAGAAGCCGTCAACCTCTGGGAAGCAGAAGATCCACCAGATGAACTGGAAGACCCAATTGTAGAACAGGCTACAAGAAGTTCGATCTCTGCATCAAATCCCTGGGTCCTGTATGAGGCTGGTATTGTTTGCGCACGAGAAGAGAACGGCGAGCTCACCAAGAACTCATCAGGAGAGAAGGTCATTGTTCTCAGGGAATGGAACCTTCTACTCTCTCAACAGAAGATAGCACTGAGAAGGCAATCCATTACTCGTGCTGACTGGGAGAAGCTACCATGGACAGGACATCTATGCTTACTCTTCACTAGAGCTTGGGAAATTGGACGCATGTTGGCACACTTCCATAAAGAAGGAAACATTGAAGCAATGGAAGGTTATTTGGGCTCTTGTCGACGACATTGGACAGACTGGATGCGAGGTCAAGTTGAACCAGCAGGTTGGGAAGACAGGTTCAGTATCAGCAGAGAAAACTGGAGAGAGAAGTTCTTGCTATACGAAAGAGACTTAGCAATACAGAAGGACATGGAGTATCTCTCAGAAGCAGTCTTTGTCTTTTACACCAAGCATCTTGATCAGTTCATTCGAGAGAACAACAAACTCTGGGGAGATTTCTGCAGGAGAAAGAAGGACCGTGATGGTAACATTTTGGATGCACTGGAGTTGAACACTCATGGGTATGACATGACTATCCAAGGAATTACAGTTCCCATGAACAAGAGAACAGTCATCCCAGAACCTGAACGGCATTTCTCGTTTTCCACAAAAATGATGATCATGGCAATCGATCTGTATGAAGATGAAGCACCTGCTAACTTTTGCCATTTTACCATCTTTGCTCTCAACAAGCTTTGACAATTTGTGGATAGCAGAAAGGAGTTGACTGCTCAGTCTTACAGATTCTTTGTTGAACATGCCTACAACCAGTTCTTTCAGCACGAAGCATTCCATCAATCTGCCCGAGCAAGAACAAAGGTCAGGGAATGTGGTACAGGTGACTTCCATATATCTACAAAGCTTGATGGATATATCTGGATAGCAGGAAATGACAAGATTGCTCATGTTCCAGAATCAGAGCAGGCAAATGTTGACATGGAAGATCACGATGATGATGATGCTGAAGAAGAACTTGAGTTTTTGCCAAGATTACATGTCTTTGTCAGGCCACAAGAAGAGAAAAGTGGAAGCTCTCAAGAAAGAGAGGAACCACAACAACAGCTAGAAGAAGTTGTTGCATCTGAAATTCAAGTAGAACCAGAAGATGACGTGGTACCAGATGCAAATCCTCGAAGAAATCCTGAAGACCGACATGGACTATTTTTAGTCAGGCAACTCAAACCAGAGCACAGAAGTATCCTACATGAGATTGCACTTGCAGGTCAAACAGTCCTTCATCCCGATGACTTGGAAGGAGGTCAACCCTTAGCACGCGGTGACATCACCTACTTCTCATTATGGTTGATGATGTCAGTAGTGGCAGATGCTCCATTTTCAACATTTATGGACCAATATGCACCGTCGATGGGTTATGAGATCTCCTGGGAAAAGTTTCATGAATTCAAACTGGATGTTACAAAGGTTCTCAAGGACAATGAACATATCACTGCAGACAATTTCCTTGATATGGAGGATCCAGAGTTGGTGGACGATGATCCAAATACTCCTCTTCCTGATCTTCAAGGACAAGGCAGTGCCGATCCGGAGTACAAGAACACAATTGAAAGTTTGAACATAGAGGACAAGCATATCATTTTGGAAACTGATGATGACAAATTGGTTGAGTGTACTCTCAAATGGATTAGTATGTGCAACAAGAATGTTCAGCAAAAGATCAAAGAGAGCTTTGTCAAGGAAGAGGCAAAACAGGAAGAAGAAGAAGAAGAAGAGGAGATTGTTGTCGAAGAAGAAGAAAAAGACACACAGGAGCCACATGTCCCAGCTGGAAGCTCTTGTGAGAAAGAGGAACCAGCTCCACCTGAATGCTCCTCAGAGAAGGAGGAATCAGGGGAGAAAAAGACAGACATTCAAGATGATGAGACAGCTCCTGAAGTGAAAACTGCACAAAGATTTTACTATGGTCAAGATATCACTGGAAACGAAGATGATTCAGTTTTTCGAAAATTGAAGGATTGTTTTTCAGATGGTTACCATGGTGAATGGGCAGGATTTTACAATAAAGGTTATCCAGCGTCTTCGAAGCATCGACACATGTTCTGGCATATCAAGTACAGAAAGACTATGTCTCCACATCAAGATTATTGGTACCATCTTACAGATGACCAGTTGATGATTGAGTACATTGCCAGACACAAGGATCAAAATCCACAACTAGAATTAGAAGAACTCAAGAATCACATTGAATATGGTTGTAGTGATCCAAGAATGCATCCTCTTCATCAAGACAAAGCAGAACAATCCTCAAAAGAAGCAGAAAGAAGAATTGATGACGATTTTGGAAATTTAACACAGGTACTTCGAGATTATGTTGAGGACCACAAGGTCTTGCCTTACTGTATGATCTTGCATAGCTTGGCTTACAGATATTTAGGTGGAGGCCTATCAGACCCAACATACAAAGATACCGAATTTCCATACAGATCCTCTCCACAGATGACAGCTATGTTTTGGAATTTAGGAAACTGGTGCAGAAACAGATTTGACAAATGCCCTGTTCCAGAAAGATTTCAACAATTCATTCCACAAATTGACTACACTATTGATGAAGACCATGAGAAATTTGATGAGAACAAGACACAGTTCAACAATTACTTCATCAACGTCATCAAGAACTTTGGAGGACATCTTTTCATGAATTGTGAAGCTGGTTCACTTTATCCTCACAGAGAAAGACTCGAAGAGGTTCAGTTCAAAACTTGCTTCAATGACTATCATGACTTGATGGTGGCAGCTCGCATCGGAAAGGATGGATATATCAAGCAAATTGCTGGATATCACACAGACGACAACGACACACGAGTTCGACAAGTCTCATGGGCAATCTTTGAAGTATCTTGGGGAAAGACAAAGGACCGTGATACAGATGAGATTGTTGACTTGACAAGAGCCAGGATGAAGATGACACGTGTGTGTGTTTACCACGTCGGACAGAAGTATGCATCAGACTCTCCTGGTATTGTTGGTGAGTGTTTAGCTGTTATGGCTTTTGAGTGTGCCAGATAAAAAGTTGACTTCATTGCAGGTGATGGAAGCAAGGCATGCTATTACACCACACCAAAATCTCCAGGTGTCCCTACATATCAACACAGCCTCATACAATTCTGGATTAACAGAATGATGGGTGTTGCAACACAAGCCATGCGCAAGCATTATGATTCATCTTGCCCTCCAATTAGGGTCAAGCATTTCATTTCTTGCAGCTATCGTGATCTTGATTTTCTTGCAACGCACTTGGATGGCATTACAACAGCAACATACACCGATGAGCTCATGAACAAGACGACAGGTAAAGGTGATTGCTGTATGCTTACAGTTGTTGAGTGGGGTCATTCACGTTTGATGTGTGAGGAACACCCTGAATACTTTGATGATGAAGATCACATGAACTATGTGGGTGAATTTTACTTCAAGGTAAATGAAACTTGCTTACATGGTGATCACAACATCTTTATGGTTGCTCCAAATGATCGTGATGCTCACAATCCAATTCTTATTCATCTTGATCCTTCTGATATGTCATGGAATGAGCGACATCATTACAAACAGGCTCTCCAGAAAATGAAGTATACTGAAAAGAGAAAGGAGAGACAGAAGGAGAAAAAGAGAAAAGGATATGAAGGTCAAGCATCAACGTATCAGGGCAACACTGGTTGGGGTGGATCCTCATCTTCTTCGTCCAGACCATGGAGACAAAGCTTTTGGCTATGAGTGAGTGTATACTTCTTTAAATGAAGATAACACAGCATGAGAGGCCGTGTACAGTTTTTCTGTGCATCAACTTATTTCCACAAGATGGCATATACTATTTTAGATAGAGATAATGCCACAAGTGTCAGAATTTCAATTTAATGTAAAATAGATACTCTTGTAAATAGAGATACTATACACATTTATCTCCATGCAACTTTCTGCGAGCAGACCACTCCGAATGGAGCGAACTCCAAAACTTAACAACTTCGATTTCTGTCATTGTTCGCTTGAATGAGCAACTTTGGAGATCCGCTATTTCCGTTTATTTCGTGATTTGGTCAATTGTTTTTCGTATGACCGGAATTTCTGAATCTTGCGAACCCGAACTTTTCAATTCGAACTTTCACCGGTAGAGCAAGGCATTTTGCCTATGGAGAGACCGTGCGCGAAGCACCATTGGTCGCTACTGGAAAAATTAGCGAATCCGCTGTTCTTTTTCGGCATGTCTTTAGGACATTCGCTGCTTTCACGTGTTTTTCAATTCGAAGCCACTGCGTAACTCCGGTTGATTTTTGCTATTTGCCATTGTGTAGAGAAGACAGGAAGATACTCTTAATACCAATTGAGTACGACAAGGCGTAGTGCTCTACTCATTGCTTTTGAATTTGTGCCTGTGTTTTTGTTTCGACCTAATACCTACAGAGGTACATGCATGAGTATTGAGCACATTTATATGCGCCCCTCAAGGCTCAAGAGGTAATCTAGAGTAACCCTGTAGACATAGCACTGACCGGCAACAGGCTGAGTAAAAGAGTGCTGTCATTGGGGAAGACGCCTTAGCTGATCTTGAAGTAGACGCTAGGGCCCCTCTTCAAGTGGTAGCGGAGCTGTGATCCCTCATTGAGGGTGAGCTCCAGGTAGAGCCCAAAGCAATGGCACGCCGTGGCTATGATGATGATGACTTCGACATTGTCGATGCAGATGGATGGAACCAATATGACTCTTATGCAATGAGAAGGGCACCCCAGCAGACACAGATTCACATGACGCAACAAATGACCACAAAGGTAGCTCCAGCATATGATGGGAGAACTAGTTTCTTTGCTTTTGAAGATGCAATTGATGACTGGTGTGACATCACGGAGTTAGAACCTGAGAAACGTGGTCCAGCCTTGCGCAATCGACTGGAAGGAGATGCTCTACAATACAAGAGGCTATTGGATAGAGATATGCTCAGGGATCCCAATGAAGGAGCGAACTATTTCAAAAGATTTCTACGACCTCATTTCATCAAGGGTGCCCAGAACGTGTTCTTATACCGTTTCATGCAGTTCATGAAGTTCAACAGAGGAACTATGGATCTTCAGAAGTGGATGACTAGATTTCAACTCACTGGCAATAGACTTATTGAGTCTTGGATGGATTTACTTCCAGAAGTAACAGTGACTAGTCCTGAAGCAATCCTGTTTGTTCAGCAAAAACGTCAAGAACATGAACGAGATCAACAAGAGAGAGCTGAAGCAGCAGCAGCCTTAGGAGCAGCTCCTCATGTAGTTGTTCCTTGGTCAGATGAACTGGCATTGGTGGCATTCAGGCAGTATCAGGAAAATCGTAGACAAGCACAAAGACAGGCATTCCCATTGGGTGAAAATTTGCTAGCATTGATCTTTGTAAGTCTAGCAGGCCTGACACAGGATCAGAGAAACACACTCACAAGTATCATGACACATCGTGGACGAACCCTCGATCAATACAACATTCAAGAACTACGTGATCTGTTTTTGGAAATGTTTTGCACTACCAAAACAGCAGTTGACAATCCATTGATGCAACCCTCTGGCATGGCACAGAGAAGATCTTTCCTCGTACTGGATGAAGGTGAATTAGAAGGAACCGACGGCTATTGGGCCGAAGATGATGAAGACGGCGCAGAAGGATTCCTGGATGCTTTAGAAGATGTTTTCTGTGTTTATGATGACGCTGACTACACATGGTATCAGAGAAGGTTCCAAGGCAGACAGACCAGACGAGGCAAAGGTAAAGGAAAGAGAAAAGGAAAAGGAAAAGGCAGAGGAGGACGAAGGTTCTTCAGATCAAGGAAAGGAAAAGGCCGAGGAAAAGGAAGAAGAAAAGGCCGCTCTCACATGGTGAGTGAAGAAGGTTATGAGGAAGATTGGCAAGATGAAGAATGGAATGAAAACTATGAAGGCTATTGGGCCGATGATCAAAACTGGAATGAAGGCTATTGGGCCTATGATGATCTGTACTACATGGATGAGTATGGATACTTCCAGAGGAAAGGAAAAGGAAAAGGAAAAGGAAAGAAAGGCAAGAAAGGCAAGGATGATAATGGCAAAGGAGGAAAGCCAGGAGATGGAAAAGGCAAGTCAAACTATGTTCAACCTCAGACCACATCAACTCCTGCCATACAGAATCAACAAACACAACAAGCTCATTATTCTTCTACTGCATCAAGTTCTGGTCATGGTTTCCTTGCTTTTGCAGAGACTGAGCCAGCACGTGTTGATGTCTTGGCATCCACGTATGCAGAACAAGAAGTACATCGACGCACTTGTCGTGGAGGACAGAACCAACGTGATGCAACAGCACAGCAAAACAGAGAAGAACTCAAAAGGTTCCCTGTTCTGGTTGGAGATCTTGATGCACTTCGACAAGGTGTACAACGACGTCCAGCTCGTGTGCCCAGGCAAGTTGGTCTACAAGAAGGTGAGGCTTCATGGAAGCCGTTGGAAAAAGGCACAGCATGGTTTTCATATGGATGCTCTACAGAGATAGAGGTACCATCTCATTCTGAATTCTTTGCAGAGACAAAGGAATCAGATGAGCAGCAGAGTGCTTTTTCATTTCATACTGTACAGACTGATCTGGCATGTGAGAAAGGACTAGCTTTTCACACAGAGAATTCTGCACCACCAACTGTATGTATCCTGGATCTTGGATGCACAAGAGCTATGGGCTCTCGACGAGCAGTTGAAGCATTTTGCAGATATGTTGACTCACATCCCAACAGTGGACTCTGGTATGAAATTCAGCCAACAAGTTCAAGATTCTTCTTTGCAAATTCACAACAATCCAAATGTACTGAGAAGCTCGTGATATTCATGTATGATCATGGATGGAACACTCAGTTCACAGAATTCGACATTGTCGAAGAAGGTGATGTCCCATTGTTGATGTCACTTCCACAGATGAGAAACCTTGGATTTCAATTTGAACTTACTCCAGAGAAGGATTGTTTGTCCTGTGCACGTATTGGCATGAGAAAAATGGTTTTGAAGACAGCCATCAGTACTCATCTCATTCTCGACCTACAAGATGTAGCATGGTACATGAGTCAAGTTCATTTCAAGACTCCTCAAGTCAAGAGTTTCTTTTCACAACACGATCACTTTGAGTACAGCCAGATTGCTGTCAAACAAGATGTTCATGAAGAAGAAGCTTTGGTGACTGGTGACTACTGGCAAGTTGATCCACTACGTCGTGAACTCATCAGGCACCACAAGGACAAGAGGAAGAATCTACATGAGATGAATCGATCGGATGAGACTCCAGTTCCAAAAGATCAACTTCTTGATGAGAGAGAGACGCACCAAGAGTTCCAGAAGAGCAAGAAGAAGGTTCTTCACAAGGACAACTGGCGCACAGACAGGAAGAGGTTTTCTGAACAGAGTGAAGAGTTCTGGAAGGGCAAGACCATCTACAAGATCAAGGAGGACTACGTGATCCCAGAGGACATTGTCAGAAGTGACATTGATCGTGCAAAGCCCTTTCGTGGAAACATTGATCTTTTTCACCCTGAGTCAGCCTCTTCAGCGCCATCAGGTGTACAGAAGAAGAAGCCATGCTCCTCACAGTAAGGAGGAAGGCAAACCGATTTCGAAAGGACCAAGCTCGAAAAAGATTGAGGTAGGTCCTCCAGCAGCCAAGAGACACGTAGGTAAGCAGAAACCTCAAGTTGTCGATGACTCTCAATCAGGTTCATCAAGAAAGAAAGTTGTTGTCTCCTATCCCAAGCTTGATGAAGAAGATGAACTTGATAAAAGAGCTAGGGAGTTAGGTTTGGACAAGATTGATTCAGATGAACCTCAAGTCATTGAACCAAAACATTCTGCACCTGCGCGCAAACGTGGTAAGCAAGATTCAGAAAGTCAAGTTGAGAAACTAGGTAGTGATGCTCTTGAGCCTAGGCGAGTTTCGATTCCACTGCCTGGTAGTGAAGTGCAAGCCATGACACCAGCATACAGAAAGATGCTCAGGAAACTGGAGGATAGTGTGGAACTTTACAAACTTCACATCAAACACTATCACATGTCTCCTACTCAATTCAGACGAAGGACTTCCATGTTAGGACTTCCTGACTCTGTTTATGAGAAGTCTGAAGAAATGTACAACAAGTGTCGCGTGTGTAGTACTTCAACTGCACCACCGCCGCGAGCCAGATTTTCAGGCATACGATCCACCAACTTTGGAGATGTTATCTTTGTTGATCATGCTGAAATTCAGTTGAGGAAGAACAAGTACATGGTGTTGCTTGTTCTTGATGGTGCAACCAACTTACTTTGGGCTACGGCACAAAACTCACTGAACAACAAGGAGACCATTCAGGCTCTAAGGTTGTGGACTGATGAACATAACTGTATGCCGAAAGCCATCGTAGGTGATGAAGCATTCTTTCAAGAAGACTTTCTGACTTATTACCGAACTCATGGTATCAAGGAATGTCCCTGTGGTTCAAGAACCCCATGGCCTAACAGAGCTGAATCAGCTGTCAGACTTTTCAAACGACAATGGCAAATCATGTCCAAGAACCCTGAAGATGATAGGTTCAAGGGAATTACCATTAGAGAAGCTGTGAAGCGTACTGTTTGGGCCAGAAACACTCAACTCACTGTTAGTGGTTATTCTCCTTTGGAAATTGCCACTGGTAGACGACCACCAGACCTTCTGGACATTGAAACTTCTGATCCTGCTCAACTTAGTGTTGATCCTTTACCTGAAGACAAAACCCAACTTGAATTGCAAAGGTTAGCACTGAGGGCGCATCAGGAAGCCAGACAAGCCGCTGACCTCAGACATGACATGGCCAAACGAACAATGCCATCAGATGGACCTTACAAACCAGGTGACAAGGTTTTCGTTTGGAGTTCCCCTGTCAATGCTAATGCTATTGCTTCAAAGGCATGGAAGAAGGAAAGATGGATCAGAGGTACTGTTCTCTCTCAAGAAGGTGCTATGGCCAATGTTCATGTCGACAACGCAGTCATGCGTGTTAATCAATCAAAAGTGAGACGTGACCATGATGAATGGCATGATGTTGCTGTTCCTGGACTTGACACATCAGAACCTGTTCCACTTGCAGTTGAAGATGAAGATGACTATGAGCCAGATATAGCTGAATATGCTGAAGCCTATTTAGGTGAACAAGCTCACTGGTTCTGTCAAACTGGCAAGTGTGATGTTGTTGAACTCTTCAGTAGCAACACAGGTCTCAGTTGGCTCATGGCACGATTGAACATGAAGGTTGGTGAACCCATTGACCACAAGCATGGTTGGAGTTTCAATAGCAAAAAGAAACAGAACCAAGTTTGGAAACAACTTGAAAGACTTGATCCTGAATATGTGTTGATCACAAATCCTTCACCAAATTCTTGGAAGTACTCGGTTTTTAAGTTTTGCCTTGATGTGATGAAATGGCAAGCTGACCGAGGAAAAGGTTTCTTGGTGATTGCACCACCTGATTCAGGATTTGCTCAGTTCTTGTCTAGGAAGAAGCTTCAGAAGGACAGAATCAAGTATCACATAGGTTGTTTCAACCTTGACATGACAAACTACTGTCACTGTGATCCTTCTATTAAGAACTTGCGTGTGTACTACAATCATGATGAAGACTTTGACATGTTGGAACCACAGCATGCCTTCAATAGAGAAGGGAAGCTTTGGAATGAGCCACAATGGAAGGTCTTACCATCACATTTGTGCTCGTTCATTGCACAGTTCACACAACTTGTACCTTTGGGGGACATGAGACAGTATTTCTTGTTTGAAGATCTGTTGGAACATTTTGATGATGGAGCATTGTGTGGCACGTCAATGTTTTTGGATCGTGAACCTGAGTGCTCATGTTTGTTGCAAGACTTGCATCATGTTGAGACCTCGATTCCAGTGCCATTGAAGCACATACTTCCATAGAGGTTTACCACTCAGTTACTTGTTCAAACATTGAGAAAGATTGATCAGTTGCCAAGGAGTACAGAGGCTAGTGTCAGAGAATCAACTGACCCCAGAATCACTGAATTGATTCCTGGACTTCAAGATGTCAGGAAGAAGACTTTGCCTCAAATGTACTTTGAAGATTGCAGTGTGTTCAGAGGAACTTATGGAAGAGTGAATCCTTTGTTTCAACATCCTGAAGATGCTGTCTTACTCATTTGGAAACCTGGTGACTATGATCATGTTTACTTCATGTTTGTGTCACAGTTGTATCCACATCATGAACAGTTCAAAATCCATGAATGGAGTATGATCGTCTTTTCACGTGAAACCACTGGTGCTATCAAAAGGAGAGTTGAAGATCCTCCTACTCAAGGAAGCATACCACCAGATGGAAACGATCCCATTCATCCAGATCAGCATGGTGATGTTCCACCAAATGATGATGAGATGTTGAGTGGTGATGAACCTCAAGATCCTCTGGATGATGATAATCAACCTGATTACAATACTGGACCAGATCCAGATGATGATGATGATGATGATGATGATGATGATGATCAAGAGTACATCATTCCAGATGATTATGGACCACCACCTGATGATGATTTGGATATGCCAGGAATACAGGACTCGGGGGAAACACATCAACCAAGTTCACCATCAACTCCGTTTTCCAATCCTGACATTCCAATTGAAGAGATTGCTGATCCTGGACAAGATGATGATTCTCCACCAGGACCTGATCCGACGTCAGAGCCTATCAGAGTTCAAAGGGAACAGAGACAGATCTAAACTGATTCTACTGATGCTTTACCAAAGGCAAAGGCAAAGGTGATTATCAAGAGGCCAAAGGTTCAATTACCAGGTCATGTTCAGCCAATTTCAGTTCCTACTCAGAAACCTCATGATGAAGAAGATGAAGGGCCTTCACATGATCCTACTGCCTCAAGTTCACATGATAATACAGTTCCATTGCCTACTACTACACCAACATCGTTCACGCCAGGTGATTTTGCGCAGCCAGCGCAACAGCAGTCTTCACAAGGAACACCAGAATTGGTATCATCACAAAACGATGATGATGAAACAGAACCATATGAAACAGACGATACTCCTGTTTTGACTGAGGAAGACATTGCTCAGCTTCAGGAAGAAGATGTGGATACTGAACCTTACACATCAGACCACTCTCATTTTGTCGACATTGATGGTACTGTTATTGTTCCATTAGGACCAAAAATCCAAGCTGCTCCTGATTTTGGTTCATACGATGTTACTGGATTCAAACAGTTTGAACAGTATCTTGCCAAGAATGGAAAGAAGCAGCCAAAGGCAGAATCAGTTATCACTCAAGAAGTCTTGAGAAAGTATGCTAAGGAGATCAAACAAGCCAAGCTTGAAGAATTCAGAAGTTTTCTGGATTTCACTGCCATGACTTTCAGAGACAAGAGACGTCATAAGATTGATAGCTATGTCACTGGCAGATGGGTGCTTACCATCAAGGTTGATAAGGATGGACAGTTCAAGAAGTTCAAGGCTAGATGGGTATGTAGAGGCTTTCAGGATGCTGAAAAGTATGACTTACAGACTGACAGTCCTACTGCTACCAGGTATGGTTTTTGTGTGGCATCTCAGCATGCAGCCTTGATGTAGTGGGATTTACTCCATTTAGACTTGAAAACTGCCTTCCTTCAGGGGGAAACGTAGGACTTAGACCGACGCGTTATCCATGTTCAGTTGCCTACTGACATTGGTGCCTCCTTACTTGGTTGGTTTGTGCACTCGTTCCGTCTATGGACTTGCGGACGCACCACGGAGATCGTGGAACCGCCTCGACAAATTTCTGATTTCGCTTGGTATTCAACCAACAAGAGCTGACAGGTGTACATATGTATGCTATGATGGTTCATTTAAGGAGCCAAAACAGGTTAGCTTTGCTGACTCTGAGGCAACAGAACCAGCACCTGTGACATACTACGTAAGCTCACAAGAGAGTGAGGAAACGCGTGATGAATCCTCCGACATTGCTGAGGAAGTTCATAAGTTTCTTTTGGTTGATGAAAGATTGTTTTCAGCTTGCTATCAACAAACCCAAACATGGAAACAGTTCAAGGAGAAGAAGGTTGAAGACTGTGCTTGGACTCCTGTTGTTGATGAAACCTTATTGAAGTTGTTTTTGGAATCTGTTGAACACAAGTCTGGTTGGTATCCTTTTGAAAATGGTCATGCTCAAGTTGCTTATCGTGCAAAAGCTTTGAGAACTCCTGATTCACATTATGATCGAAAGAAGTTCCACTTGAGGACTTCTATTGTGAAGAGGAAAGGAGTTTGGTGGTTACTTGAGATGAATCATGACTTGAACAAGGAAAATGTTTCCACAAGTTTGGAAGAAGAAGCTGAAGTACTTGTTTCAGTCTTCCTACCTTCAGAGCGTACTTATCTTGCCACAACACCGCAGTTGACACCTGAGATTGTTGAGGAACTTTTGGAACACTTCATGGACCCTGTGAATGGCAGTAATGCCAAGGGAAGAAAACCTATTGGCATGTGTTGCTTGCATGTTGATGACTTGTTTACTACTGGAACTCCAGAATTCCTGGAGAAGTTCAAGAAAGTTGTCAAATCACAATTCAAGATTGGTCATGAAGATGTGAATGACTTGATGTTCACTGGTCAACGTGTGAAATGGATCATTGATGAGAAGACCAAGAAGAAATCACACATCACTGTTGAACAGTCACTTTGTGTCAGTGAACTTACTGAGGTTGTCATACCTAAAGGCTTGAAGGATGAAGACAAATGTGACAAAGATCTCCACACTGCCTATAGGTCACTCTTAGGTAGTATCAATTGGTTACAATCAAGAACTCAATTTCAGTCATGTTATCAGTTTTCACGTTGTGCTTCTGCCGCTGCTGCTCCCACCATAGGTGATTGCAAAACGCTGAACAAACTTTGCAGGCAAATTGTAGGTGACCCGATGGAACTTATGTTCTGGCCACTTCAAGGTGATCCTAGATTAGTTGCAATGCCAGATGCAGCGTTTAGGAACAACAGCGACAAATCCTCACAGTGCGCAATGGTTATTTTCATGGCTGAACCAAGAAAGGAAAAGAGCAAAAACACCAGAGGTTCTCTTATTTTCTTTGAATCTACCAAAATCAAACGAACCACTTTGAGCACAACTGTTGCAGAGTTGTATGCACTGATGAAGTGTTATGGTACATGTCAAATGTTGAGAGGACTCATCAAGGACATTACTGGACTTTCAAGTGAGATTCACATGAGGACTGATGCAAACAATCTTGTGACTACTGCCAGTACTACTCATGTTCCTGAACAACAAGAGACCATTCATATGATTCAGATGCTTAGGAAAGAAGCATGTTCAGGTTCAATTGCTGACTTGTCACATATCAGAACTCAATGGTGTTTAGCCGATTGTTTGACCAAAAAGCCTGCTAATCCTCAGAATCTTATTGATGCTGTTCGGCAAGGTGTTCTTAAGGAAGTTGATGCTCATCCTCCACTCAGATCATTATTGGAACACAAGGCTTACCTCAGGTCATGGTTGCCAACAGTTTGCAGTCATGTTGATTTCAGACATGATGTATTTCTGTTAGGTGACACCTTGAGGGATTCTTGACTATTTTTTGAATTTGTGCCTGGGGCTCAAAAGGCAGAGTCTCGAGGATCATACTGTTTCTTCAATATGGCGAGCTCTAGCCGGTGGAATAGGACCTCAGCCGCAACATCGAGTGATCAGGCACAATCTAGCAATAGAGGTCAAGAATATCACAGTTCTGGAGTTGATGATTCTGGAACACATTCAGCTGATGGATATGCTTTGAGAAGATCAGAGGAAATCCTAGACAATCTATTTCGAACACCATCGACATTACCCAGAGAAGACCATTTAGCATTCAGCAATGGTTACAGACATCGAACAGATTGGTTTCAAGCTCACAATAGAGTGAGGAAGAAGAGAAACAGGAATCTCCACACATTGATGGGACCACACAACATGAAGTCAACTGACAGATATGAAATGTTTATGGATGTCATTTCCTGGATCCTTTATTGGGGCACAAGTCATGGAGAGTTTGATGATTCTCTGAAGTGGATTGCTGAGTTTCTGAAGTATCTCTGTGGTTTTACAACCCAAGAGGAAGAGGACTGGTTTGATGACAGATGCAATGCTCTCAACGTGGATCTGACTAGCTCATCAAGGAACAGCTATTATATGGGATGTAGCAAGAAGTTGGCAAATGTGTTGAGACATTGTCGAGACAAAACACTGTTCACTGCCAGTGGATCTATGAACATTTCTATATTGTTTGATCAGATGCAAAGAGACAATCCAAAGGAATATCACATGTCTGGAGCAGATTTTGCTGCATTGTTGTTGTGCAATCCCAAGCAAAGATTCTTTGTGGAGATATACATGCAATGGACGTGGTATCCATATAGCCCAGCTGCAACATATCCATTCGACGTTCGTCTTGGTGCTTTTCAAGGACATAGCAACCAAGTTGTTGATCCAACTGTTGCACATCATCAACTGACATATGATGAGGAGTTTGGGCTGGATTTTTCATGTCACTGATTATTTGAACTTAGAATCCATTCAACGATTAGGCCTGAAGACCAATGTGAAAGGAAGTGGAAAAGGTGGAAGAGATGCAGTACACTTCATGTATCACAATGACAATGGTCAGGGCTACATCAGGATGGCAGAGGGCACTAAGCCACCAAGAAGTTACAAACGATCAGTGCACCTCGTGTTGGATCCAAGTTTTATTGTGGATAACCAACTCTACCTGACAAGGAATGGTGTAGTTCTTTTTCATGGTGACGTTCCTTTCCAGTACCTCCACGTCAAGGAACAACTCCCCACAATAGCATGTAATGTTATTCATCAAGGACGTGGTCACTATCTACCTCCATCAGTTACAGGTGGTTCATGGCATTCCAACACCACATGGAAACACGTCATGAAGGAGAAAGGTCCAAGTTTTATTCCTGGATCAAGAGACATTCCTGATGAAGTCAGAATCACAGCATGGGAGTTCATGGGTCAACAAGTTCCACAAAACTATGGAAGATTGGTTTTTGGTACACCACTATGCAATGAGAATGATTTTGACCCAGTCATGGATTTAATTTATGGTGCAGCAGCAGAACGCTCTCACTGAACAAGGTCATGCAGAAAGCTCTCAAGAGAGAGAGGCATCTGCACAAGATGATGAACCTATGGGGAATCCATATGAACAACCATCAAGAAGAGGACGCTCTCAAGAGAGAGAGAGGAACCTCAAGATGAATGGGAGCAACAACGCTCCTCATCAGGAAGTTCAGAACCTCCACAACATGATCCTTTTCAAGATGATCCTCATCAAGATGCACAAGACAATCAACAAGAGGAACCATCAGTGGAACCCCAAGATGATCCAATGGGTGAAGAAGCTGTAGACCTCTGGGGTGCAGAAGATCCACCAGATGATGTCGAAGACCCTGTTGTGACACAGGCCACAAGATCATCTATTTCTGCATCAAATCCCTGGGTCCTTTATGAGGCTGGTATCATTTGTGCACGAGAAGAGAACGGCGAACTCACAAAGAACTCATCAGGAGAGAAGATCATTGTTCTCAGGGAATGGAACCTTCTATTACCACCACAGAAGATAGCACTACGAAGGCAATCCATAGGTCGTGCAGACTGGGAAAAGCTTCCTTGGACAGGTCATTTATGCCTACTCTTCACCAGAGCTTGGGAGATTGGACGCATGTTGTCTTGGTTGAAGAAAGAAGGAAAGACAGAGGCCATGAGAACTTATCTGGACACTTGTCGCCGACATTGGACAGACTGGATGCGAGGACAAGTTGAACCACCAGGTTGGGATGAGAGGTTCAATATTAGCAGAGACAACTGGAGAGAGAAATTCTCGCTTTACGAAAGAGACCTAGCAACACAGAAGGATTTGGAATATCTCTCAGAAGCCGTCTTTGTCTTTTCTACTACCACTCATCTGGACAAGTTCATCAGGGAGAATAACAAACTTTGGGGAGATTTCTGCAAGAGAAAGGTGGATTGTGAAGGAAACATTCTGGATGCACTGGAGTTGAACATTCATGGGTATGACATGACGATCCCTGGAATAACAGTTCCCATGAACAAGAGAACAGTCATCCCTGAATCTGAGAAGCATTTCTCTTTTTCCACAAAAATGATGATCATGGCAATCGATCTGTATGAAGATGAAGCACCTGCTAACTTTTGCCATTTTTACAGTCTTCGCTCTCAACAAGCTTAGACAATTTGTGGATAGCAGAAAGGAATTGACAGCTCAATCCTACAGATTCTTTGTTGAACGTGCTTACAATCAATTCTTCCAGCATGAAGCATTCCATCAATCTGCAAGAGCACGAACAAAAGCCAGGGAATGTGGTACAGGCGACTTCCATACATCTACAAAGCTTGATGGATATATCTGGATAGCAGGAAAGGACAAGGTGAAGCATATTCCAGAGAAAGAGAAGGCTACTGTTGACATGGAAGATCACGAGGAACGTGCTGATGAAGAACTTGAGTTTTTGCCAAGATTGCAAGTTTTTGTGAGACCTCAGGAGGAACAAGGTGTATGCTCTCCAGAGAGAGAGGAAACACAACCAGAAGAGGTGCAGGCATGGTGGACGATATTGCATTTTTTCTGCATATTCTGTCATTTTTAGTGATCATGTACTTTTTTGCTGATCATGAGAATGATGTTTGCAAATACCTGCGTATTCTACGCCTTCAAAAAACGATATTGCATTTTTTCCGCATATCATGACAGTGGCTTATTGGGCTTATTGTTCATGGAAAGATGAGTTTGCAATTTACATGCATATTCTGCAATATTCTGCATATTTGCAGTACATGGAAGACACGGGGCGGTCGAAAATGCATCAATAATTTTGGAGTTTTGGGGGTTTCAGGACTAAATTTACTAAACAAATAGGGTTAGAATGCGCGCCGGGGATTTTCCCACGATACCCCACGATAATTACATATTGAATATTGATTATAAACAGGACGGTAAACACACACACATATATATATATGCGCTGTATATATTACATATATGTACATGTACATGCATATTAGATGTGAGTAAACGAGGTGTTCTTGGATCGGCGGATGACGATATTGCATTTTTTCTGCATATTCTGTCAATTTTAGTGATCATGTAGTTTTTTGCTGGTCATGAGCATGTTTTTTTAGCGAATACCTGCGTATTCTACATATTTATAATACGATATTGCATTTTTCTGCATATTATGCCATTGTTTATTGTTCATGGAAAGATGAGTTTGCAATTTACATGCATATTCTGCAATATTCTGCATATTTGCAGTACATGGAAGACACGGGACGGTCGAAAATGCGTCAATAATTTTGGAGTTTTGGGGGTTTCAGGGCTAAATTTACTAAACAAATAGGGTTAGAATGCGCGCCGGGGATTTTCCCACGATACCCCACGATAATTACATATTGAATATTGATTATAAACAGGACGGTAAACACACACACACATATATATATATATATATGCGCTGTATATATTACATATATGTACATGTACATGCATATTAGATGTGAGTAAACGAGGTGTTCTTGGATCGGCGGATGACGATATTGCATTTTTTCTGCATATTCTGTCAATTTTAGTGATCATGTAGTTTTTTGCTGGTCATGAGCATGTTTTTTTAGCGAATACCTGCGTATTCTACATATTTATAATACGATATTGCATTTTTCTGCATATTATGCCATTGTTTATTGTTCATGGAAAGATTTGTTTGCAATTTACGTGCATATTCAAAAAGACAGGACGGTCGAAAATGCGCCAAACATTTTGCAGCTTTAGGGGTTTCAGGGCTAAATAAATAGAGTTAGAATGCCGTGCTGGATTTTTTAAGGGGTTTCAAGATTAAATAAATAGGGTTAGAATGCGCGTCCGGAATTTTCCCACAATATTCTCCACGATAATGAAATGTTGATTCAACAGGATGGAATGCGTCAAAAAAAATTAGAGTTTTAGGGGTTTCAGGACTAAATAAATAGGGTTAGAATGCCTTCAGGACTAAATAAATAAGGTTAGAATGCCTCCCGGATTTTTCACGCGGTACGCGGGTCTTTTCTTGAAATCCACATCTTTCCACCAAAGCAGCATTCTAACTTCCAGTCCTGGGGTATAAATATTTACTACTTCTGTTTAATTTCACGTCAATGCCTGGATTGCTGTGACACACATACGTCACAAGGCTTCAATATATAGCCGAGCCACATGGCATAGCCATGGCCACAAGATCATACGCCATATGCCATATGCCATAAGCTTTCAGTTTAAGTGTAAGCTGATTGCACATGTACATGGTAACTGGTAACTGGTAACATGGCACATGTGCATTGAATCATTGAATTGTCATTTTGCTCTGTGGACTGACTGACTCTGACTCTGACAGTGACGTCACATGATGATCAGAATCATCAAAGAAGACAGGCACCCAATGCCCAATGCAACACCAAAGCCAAACCCGAAACGCCTTCTTGATCTCATTGGCTTTGTCCAAGAGGGCTGCAAACTGTGGCACATGCTGCCTTCCACTGCATCTCTCCTGCGTCGCCCGGCCTTCATGGTTGGTGCGGAGGGCCAGCTTGAGGGTGTCCGCTGCCTGTTCAGCTCTGCATTGAAGGTCTGGGCGCATCAACTCATCAGATTGGGTCACGGCCAAGTTGCTGCTGATCCTCACCTTGCGGCAGGACATCAAGAGCCCCAACGGCATTCCAGTCATCGCCAGGTGGAATCCGCTGACGGTTCCTCCTGAACCGTCTTCCAACTGCAAAGTCGATGGCTTTCCAAGCTTCAGAGCTTTGCTGCTGCAGCCAAGTCACTTGAGCAGGTCACTTTCTGTGAGGAAAGCTAGCTCATAATAGGATGTCACGGAGAAGGTCCGTGCAGCTGACACGGAACTCAAAGGAAGCAAGGAAGGCAAAGCACCCTTCTCGATGATCTTCGCCATGATGAGTCTGGCAGCCTGATATCCAACCTTGAAGGCAGCCGACTCCTTGTCACGGCCATGGTAGATCACTGCCACAGCATCCACTGTGCTGTCAGGGTAGCCAAACATCACTGTGTTCCCATCCAATTTGCAGACTGCACCCATTGGATTCCCCTTGTTGTCATAGTCAAACCACATTCCATCCTGCAGCAATCCAAACAATCCCATGTAGAGAAACTGGTTTTCCATCATGTATTTATGTATAGCCAAAGGAAGTTTAGAGTTTAGAAGTCAAACTTCCGACAACAGTGTAAAAGCTTGGGTACAAGCTTCTGTGTGTAAAAGCTTCTGTGTGTACAAGCTTCTGTGTGTCCGACTTGTGTAAAAGCGATAGATAGATAGATAGATAGATAGATCGATAGATAGATAGATAGATCGATAGATAGATAGATAGATAGATAGATAGATAGATAGAGTCAGATAGAGAGAGAGAGATAGATAGATAGATAGATAGATAGATAGATAGATAGATAGATAGATAGATAGATAGATCAGATAGATCGATCGACCGATCGATCGATCAATCGATAGATAGATCGATAGATAGATAGATAGATCGATAGACAGATCGATAAATCGATCGATCGATCGATCGATCGATAGATAGATAGATAGATAGGTAGGTAGGTAGGTAGGTAGATAGATCGATGAATCGATCGATAGCAGACATGGAAATTTCTTGCTTATGCAACTCAAACCTGCACATCGAAGACTCCTGCAAGAGATTACACTCACTGGACAGAATGTTCTCAGAGGTGATGATTTGGAAGGAGGTCAACCTTTACAGCGTGGTGACATTAGCTATTTTTCCTTGCTCCTGATGATGACGGCATTAGCACATGCTGAATTTGGAACATTCATGGATCATTATGCACCAGCAATGGGTTTCGAGATCTCTTATGATGATTATCATGAGTTCAAACTTGAAATTGGAAGGGTCCTTCAGGAAAACGAACACATCACATCAGACAATTTCCAAGATGTTGAGGAGCCAGAACTGGTAGATGATGACCCAGATACTCCTCTTCCTGATCTTCAAGGACAAGGTCGTGTTGATCCTGAATTCAAGGACACCATTGAAAGTTTACATGTTGAGGACAAGCACATCATTTTGGAAACAGATGATGACAAATTGGTTGAGTGTACTCTTCAATGGATTAATATGTGGAACAAAAATGTTCAGCAAAAGATCAAGGAGAGATTTGTCAAAGAAGAGGCAAAGCAGGAACAAGAAGAAGAGGAGATTGTTGTCGAAGAAGAAGAGCAGGATACACAGGAGCCACATGTTCCATCTGGAAGCTCTTGTGAGAAAGAGGAACCAGTTCCACCTGAAGGCTCCTCAGAGAAGGAGGAATCAGGGGAAAAGAACACAGACATTCAGAATGATGAGGCAGCTCCTGAGGAAAAACCTGCATTGAGACTTTACTATGGTCAAGATATCACTGGAAACGAAGATGATTCAGTTTTTCGAAAATTGAAGGATTGTTTCACAGATGGTTACCATGGTGAATGTGCAGGATTTTACAATCAAGGATATCCAGCATCTTCGAAACATCGACACATGTTTTGGCATGTAAAGTACCCAAAGACTATGTCTTCACATCAAGATTTCTGGTACCATCTTACAGATGAACAGTTGATGACTGAATACATTGCCAGACACAAAGATCAACAACCATCACAAGAACTAGATGAACTCAAGAACAACATTGAGTATGGTTGTAGTGATCCAAGAATGCATCCTCTTCATGAAGACAAATCAGAAGAAGCCTCAAAGGAAGCAGAAAGAAGAATTGATGATGATTTTGGAAATTTGACAGAAGTACTCAAATCTCAAGGTCGTGCCTTACTGTATGATCTTGCATAGCCTTGGCTTACAGATATTCAGGTGGAGGCCTACTGGACCCAACATACAAGGATGATGAATTTCCTTATCGCTCCTCTCCTCAAGTTACAGTGATGTTTTGGAATTTGGGAAACTGGTGCAGAAGCAGATTCGAAAAATGCCCAGTTCCAGAAAGATTTCAACAATTCATGCCACACATCGACTACAGCATTGATGAAGAGCACAACAAGTTTGATGAGAACAAGTCCCAGTTCAACAATTACTTCATCAATGTTATCAAGAACTTTGGAGGACATCTTTTCATGAATTGTGAAGCTGGTTCACTATATCCTCACAGAGAGAGACTCGAAGAGGTTCAGTTGAAAACTTGCTTCAGTGACTATCATGATTTGATGGTGGCAGCTCGAATAGGAAAGGACGGTTATATCAGGCAAATTGCTGGATATTACACCGATGACAACGAGACACGAGTTCGACAAGTCTCATGGGCAATCTTTGAAGTATCTTGGGGAAAGACAAAAGACCGTGATACAGATGAGATTGTTGACTTGACAAGAGCCAGGATGAAGATGACACGTGTGTGCGTCTATCACGTTGGACAGAAGTATGCATCAGACTCCCCTGGTATTGTTGGTGAGTGTTTAGCTGTTATGGCTTTCGAGTGTGCTAGATATCAAGTTGACATCCTTGCAGGGGATGGAAACAAGGCATGCTATTACACTACACCAAAGTCTCCAGGTGTCCCTACGTATCAACACAGCCTAATACAAGTCTGGATTAACAGGATGATGGGTGTTGCAACACAAGCCATGCGCAGGAACCATGATTCAACTTGCCCTCCAGTTAGGGTCAAGCACTTCATTTCTTGCAGTTATCGGTATCTTGATTTTCTTGCAACGCACTTGGATGGCATTACAACAGTTTCATACACCGAAGAGCTCATGAAGAAGACAACGGGCAAAGGTGATTGTTGTATGCTTTCAGTTGTTGAGTGGGGTCATTCACGTTTGGTGTGTGAGGAGTTCCTTGAACAATTTGATGATGAAGATCACATGAACTATGTGGGTGAATTTTACTTCAAGGTAAACGAAACTTGCTTACATGGTGATCATAACATCTTTATGGTTGCTCCCAATGATCGTGATGCTCACAACGCAATTCTTGTACACTTAGAACCTTCTGATATGTCATGGAATGAACGACATCATTACAAACCAGCTCAAATGAAGATGAGATATGCTGAGAAGAGGAAGGAAAGACAGAAGGAGAAAAAGAGAAAAGCATATGAAGATCAAGCATCAACGTATCAGGGCAACACCGGTTGGGGTGGATCCTCATCTTCTTCGTCCAGACTATGGAGAGAAAGCTATTGGCGATGAGTGAGTGTATACTTCTTTAACTGAAGATAACACAGCATGAGAGGCCTTGTACAGTTTTTCTGTGCATCAACTTGTTTTACACAAGATAGCATATACTCTTTTAGATAGAGACAATGCCACAAGTGTCAGAATTTCAATTTAATGTAAATAGATACTCTTGTAAATAGAGACACTATAAACATTTATCTCCATGAACTTTCTGCGAGCAGACCACTCCGAATGGAGCGAATTCCAAAACTTACCAACTTCGAATTTTGTCCATTGTTCGCTTGAATAAGCAACTTTGGAGATCCGCTATATCCGTTTCTTTCGTGATTTGGTCAATTGTTTTTCGTTATAACCTGAATTTCTGAATCTTGCGAATCCGAACTTTTCAATCCAATCTTCCACCGGTAGAGCGAAGCATTTTGCTTGGAGAGACCGTGCGCGAAGCACCATTGGTCACTACTGGAAAAATTAGCGAATCCGCTGTTTCTTTTCGCAGCATGTCTTTAGGACATTCGCTGCTTTCAAGTGTTTTTCATTTCGAAGCCACTGCGTAACTCCGTTTATTTTTGCTATTTGCCATTGTGTAGAGAATGCAGGAAGATACTCTTAATACCAATTGGGTACGACAAGGCGTAGTGCTCTACTCATTGCTTTTGAATTTGTGCCTGTGTTTTTGTTTCGATCTAATACCTACAGAGGTACATGCATGAGTATTGAGCACATTTATATGCGCCCTTCAAGGCTCAAGAGGTATATAGAGTAACCCTGTAGACAAAGCACTGACCGGCAACACGCTGAGTGTAAAAGAGTGCTGTCATTGGGGAAGACGCCTTAGCTGATCTTGAAGTAGACGCTAGGGCCCCTCTTCAGCCATCCCCCCTGCACCCCCCCACCCGCTTTTTTTTTAACCGGCTCTCCTTGCTACCTACTATTCTTTTGTTTTTTCATAAACAACATCATCGTTTATTTGGGTTCATTTTGTCTTTATTGATATCCATCGCGACTTGTGCCTATGTACTTCTTTCTTGGTACGCATTGTGGGGGGGAGGCGTGCGCCCTTGTTTCAGCCCTCCCCCCTGCACCCCCCCACCCGCTTTATGTTTAATCGACTTCCCTTGCTACCCACTCTCTTTCATTTTTTCATAGGTATCGTTTCTTTGGATTCATCTTCTCTTTCTTAATCTTTGTTTAAATCCATCGAGACTTGAGCCTGTGTGCTTCTTTCTTGGTACGCATTGCGGGGGGGAGGCGGTTTCCATGGTTTCTATAATGTGTCTCCGGTTTCCATGGTCTCCATGGTTTCTATGGTTTTTATTGGCTTTGTGTGGTTTACATGGTTTCTTTGATTTCTATGCGGTGTCCATGGTTTCTATAATGCGTCGCCGGTTTCCATGCTTCTCATGGCCTGTGTAGTTTCGATGCGGTTTGGGTGGCTGCGGTTGCCATGTTTTGCAATGTCTGTGTTTTTTAATCGGTTCCCCTTGCTACCTACTATTCTTTTTGTTTTTCATGATCATCGTTTATTTGCGTTTATTTTATCTCTATTGATATCCACGAGATTTGTGCCTATGTGCCACTCTTCGACGGTGGCCCTCGCTGTTGAGATGCTTGCAAACGCATGCTTGAGAAAATACTTGGGGCCGGAACTGGCGACGGGACAGTGTGTTTATGCAGCAGATAGAGTAGCCTTACATAGAAAACAGTATGCGACGGGACAGCGTGTTTATACAGCAGATAGATTAGCCTTACATAGAAAACAGTATGAGTGTGCCTTACATACTAGGCTGGAATGTTGTGCGATATGATGATGGGATGCGCAGATGGGTCAAATTTGGTGCATGGGTGCGCAGATGAGTTAGGGTGCGCAGATGAGTGAAATGTAGGGTGCGCAGATGAGTGCTTTGCTTCAAAAATGGAGACCAATGTCCATGCTCCACAAGGAAAACCAGCAAGTGTACCAAAAAGGTACTCTTGGGCTTACAGTTGGACATGGCGTCATAACGTTGCCTTGTTGGAGTCTGTGGCCGCTGCGTTGCCAAAAGCACTCGGGCACTGAAGCTTCGAGAAGAGGAAAAAATGGCTGGGTGGATGTTTGCCTGGGATGATTGAAAATCATATTTTCTAATTTTTTTTCGACCCTTGAAGAGCAAAATCGATTCACCGCGCAGGCAGAAAGCAATTTTTTTGACACTTGAGTCACACGCCTGCCAGCCGAAATGAATGTCCATATTGCAAGCCATTTGTGACAAGTACCACAAATACCAGCATTTCGTCTCTTAGCCTCAAAAATCATATTTCAAATTCATCACCCTTACAAGGGCGGCGAGTCAACCGGTTGCCTGGTTTTTACACAGAGAAATCTTTACATAAAGAAGTCTTGACACAGAGAAGCTTGCACACACACAGAGGCTTTTACACAGAGAAGCCTTTCACACAGAGCAGCTTTTTCACAGAGGAGCTTTTACACAGAGGAACTTTTACACAGACAAGCTTGTACACTCAGAGGCTCTGACACAGAGAAGTCTTTTACACAGAGAAGCTTTTGCACACAGAAGCTTTTACACAGCAAAACCTTAACACAGAGGAGCTTTTACACACAGAAGCTGGTACGCAAAGAAACTTTCACAAACAGAAACTTTTACACACAGAGGACGTTTACACAGAAGCTTTTACACACAGAAGCTTTTACACCAAAAAAACCTTTACACGGAGAAGCCTTTACCCACAGAAGCTTTTACATACAGAAGCTTTTACTCAAAGAAACTTTACACAGAAGAACTTGTACACAAAGAAGCTTGTACGCACCGACGCGTTTACACACGCATAGAAGCTTTTGTACAGAGAAGTCTTTACCCATCTTTCATCATGTCTCATTTTTCATGATCATTCACCATCTGGCATCTTGATATCTTCGTTTTCATGCTCTTTTGGTCAGCTCCCTCCGTCGTTTAGTTTTCATTTCGCACGATGTTCTGTCCATCCACGCTTCGTCCTCGCTCCCTCTGCGGCGAAGCAAGCTAAACGAGAACCCAGGAATAAATAGGGATTATAAAGATGGGATAGAGTTAAAAACATTAGCAGAATAGCGGAAGAAGAATGTAGACATAGCTGACACAGCATGCTGTGGTGAATTGTGGCCCCCTGATACAATCAGTGCGCACGATATTTCAGTCAAGATCTTACGTCGATTTCGTGCAGAGCACAGCTGCCCACACCACAAGATTTTTTAAAAAGGCGTGCTGTGTGCCGTCTCGCTTTTGGGTTCTCTGGCCCACCGTGTTGTACATCACAGTAGCGCGCTTTCTTTTTTGCGGTGCTGAGTTGCTGATTTGCTTGGGGTTTTGAGGCTTCCTAACTAGACATCCTAAGATGAAGGAACGCATGACTTGCATGACTCGCATGAGTTTTTTAGGACAGGACGCTCCTTTCACTTTTTTTTTTACGACATGAACTGATGCTCCTGTGACTTGACTGAATGCTCTTACTGCTCTACTGGTCCTGAGAAATTTTGAACATGTTGAGAAAAATGTGAAGAATGAGAAAAATGCATAGAACATCATCGAAGTAGTAAGGAACTCCTGCAGCGATGTGAAGGAAAGG
This sequence comes from Cladocopium goreaui, assembly GCA_947184155.2. Classification (NCBI taxonomy): domain Eukaryota; class Dinophyceae; order Suessiales; family Symbiodiniaceae; genus Cladocopium; species Cladocopium goreaui. Next base: position 42,565 of record CAMXCT020000335.1, read on the forward strand.
TGATCGAGACGGACATGTCTTGTTTTTTTTATCACACCTTGATTTTCCGTTTTTTTTCGTTCCGTTTTCGCGTTTGTTTTGTTTTTTTTTTAATGTTGTGTTTTACGTTTTACGTGTTGTCGTTTTTCATCGTCGCAGTTAGGGCCTTCAATTTGATGTTCGAGACCTACGTGGGCCCCTACGCGGACGGCGCCTCCAAGAGCTCCGTGGCACATATTCGATTTAGGTAATATCTAAACTGACATTCTAACAGATTCTAACATTCCAAGTAGTTTCTTTCAAGAACTCTAGCTAATCGTTTTTAAAATTCCAACCAATATTTCTAATTTCTAGATTAAAAAAGAATAAAGAAGAATTGGGCTTTTGTACTTAGGCCACCAAAGGGGCCAGGTGGCCTACTTTTTTCATGTTTTCATTCTTTTAAAAAAATAAGGATTTTTTGGACTCCGAGAGCTCCGTGGCACATATTAAACACAGTAATTAAGTAACATATTAACATAATGTTAATAAGTATTACATGAAATTAATCAACATAATATTTTGTTAGTAGCACGTTAATGTATTAATTTTTGAATATATTAATATTTAAATGTAGTTATTCCAATATTCGTTTTTTCTTTATAATATTCAATACATTTTAATACGGTAACAAATGTTATTATATCTTAACTATACTGAACTGAATAGATATATCAAAGATACAATACATGTTATTTTCAAAGGAAGTTTCATGGAGGAAACTCTGAGTTACGGACTTTCACATTCTCACTCGCGCAAAGATCATTGTGTCCAGTTAGGCATGTGCCTTAAGGGATCATGAAGTCACATTCTCACTAGCCCACAGATCATTGTGTCCAGTCGACCTGCGTAGACGTAGGGTAGAGGTAGAGTAGAGAAGAGTAGAGTAGAGAAGAGAAGAGTAGGGCAGAGTAGAGTAGAGTAGAGTAGAGTAGAGTAGAGTAGAGGTCGAGTAGAGGTAGAGGTAGAGGTAGAGGTAGAGGTAGAGGTAGAGGTAGAGGTAGAGGTAGAGGTAGAGGCGGAGGAGTAGAGTCGAGATAGTTGAGAAGAGTAAGAGTAGAGTAGAGCAGGCGTAGAGCAGAGAAGAGTTCCCAGGGGGAGAGGTAGAGGTATAGGCAGAGGTAGACTAGTGGTAGAGTTGAGGTAGAGTAGAGGTAGGGCTTTGCAACTCAGTCTGTGCAGATTGCAGTGCCATGGCTGCACGAACCTTTCTCGAAGGGACTTGTTCTCCGGTAGTGTCGCGCGATTCTGATTGTGTTTTGCAAGTCATTCTTGGCAGATGGCATTGGAACTGTTATATCATGGATGCGATTTGAATGTTAGGATTTGCACGAAACATTGTGTTTTTCCCGAATGTGTAGCAAGGGTTCCCGTTTCACTCTGGGGTGTGGGGGTTGAGGGTGGGTGCGCTCGACGTTGCGCAACCGTTCGCCGTCCGCAGCCGTTCGCAACCGTTCGCGTGAGGACTGTATGGCCGTGCCCATGGTAAGTTCTGCAAGAGGGTCACTTGTGGATGTTTCCAGCGTTACGTAGCTTCGTTTTGCGTGGCAGGCGTGGCGCTTCGTAACGTGTCGGAAATGGTTTTGTGTGGCAAGCGCAGTACTTTTGCAACGTATTCAGAAGATGCTGCAGTTTTCGTGGCAGGCGCAGCACTTTGGACGTGTCCATCGTCATTTTGCGTGGCAAGCGCAGCACTTTAGACGTGTCGTGCTGCGTGTTTTTTGCGAATCGCATTGTCAGGGCCGCGTCAAGTGTCGACAAGGTGCAAATTGCGTGGTGGGCATGGCAATTTGTGAGATGTGCTGAAAAGTGGCGGATGCCTCGCACGAAACATAGATTTTGAGGTTGCAAAAATCTTCAGGTTCTGAGGAAAACTCGTAGGAAAACCTGAATTTTGAAGCTACAGACAAAGTGGAAAAATGGAGGAAGTCTTACACGAAATGCTTGTTTTGATGCTCCAACATGTCTCGTCTCGAGCCTCTGGTTTTCCTGTGGCCTCGCCGTGTCCATGGGGTAAGCCGCAAAACCTTTCATTTTCGAATGTTTCAAAGCAAGTTGTCATGTCGTTTTACGTGGCAGGCGTGGCGCTTCGTGACATTCCAGCCTGTTTGATAACGTGTCGAAAGTCGTTTTGTGTCGCAGACGTCATACTTTTGCGTCGTTTTCAGACGATGAGTTGCAGTTTTTGTGGCAGGTGCGCTCCACACTTACACTTTACACTTTACACTCTACACTCCTCACTTCACACTGCACACTGCACACTTTACACTTCACACTCCACACTCTACACTACACTACACTAAACTACAATACACTACACTACACTACGCTACACTCCACACTCCACACTCCACACTTTACACTTTACACTCCACACTTTACACTGTACACTTCACACTTTACACTCTACACTCCACACTTTACACTCCTCACTCCACACTCTACACTCCACACTTTAAAGTCCACACTTTACACTCCACACTTTAAAGTCCACACTTTACACTCCACACTTTGTACTTTACACTTTGCACTCCACGCTTCACACTCCACACTCCAGACTTCACACTTCAAACTTTACACTTCACACTCTACACTTTACACTTCACTCTCTACACTCCACGCTCCACACTCTACACTCCACACCCCACACTTTACACTCCACACTCCACACTCTACACTTTACACTCCACACTCTTTGCACTTTACACTTTGCACTCCGCGCTTCGCACTCCAGACCTTACACTTAAACTTTACACTTTACAGTCTAAACTTTACACTTTACACTTCACCCTCTACACTCCACACTCCGCACTGCACACTCCACACTCCACACTTTAGACCCTCACTCCACACTTTACACTCTACACTTTGCACTCCACACTCCACACTCGACACTTTACAATTTACACTCTACACTTTACACTCTGCGCTTTACATTCCACACTCCACACTTTACAATTTACACTCCACACTTTGCACTGCACACTCCACACTCCACACTTTACACTCCACGCTTACACTCCGCACTCTACACTCTACACTTTACACTCTACACTCCACACTCCACACTTCACACTCCGCCCTCTTCCGCATTCCTCAGTCTACAGTGCACTGGTGCCTTTCACAAAAGTGTTCTACGTGACTGCATTTGGGTTCGTGGTCTGCATCTGGTTTCGGGCAAACGGCGGGTCTGTTGCGGAGAAAAGTAGGCTCGCTTGCGCGTCGGGTGCGGCGATCCTTGCTTTGCCGTCGATTCCTGTTCGATTTGCGCGCGCAGTGTAACTGAACGTCCCTGGTTACTTTTTCTCTTCTTTGTGGATGTGGATGCTGTGCTCTTGTGTTTTGCATGTGCTGAGATACCTTGTGCATTGGAACTGCTGCATCAAAGTGATGTGTTCTACAGTAGTGTGTCGCAATTGTGCTCAGCAACTCAGTCTGTGCAGATCGCAGTGGAATGGCTGCGTCAACCAAGGTTCCTGGCTGCTGCGGGTGCGTGCGTATACTATTGTGTTGCAGCTGAGAGTCGTGAATCGCATTGCAAAAGCTTGCTGTGTGTAAAAACTTGCTGTGTGTAAAAGCTTCTGCGTCTAAGAGCTTCTCTGTGTAACGTAAGAGCTTGCTGTGTGTAAATGCTTCTCCGAGTTTGCACTGTGCGTAAGCATCTCTGTGACAGGAGGTGAGCAGAGTTGAGAAGAGTTGGCCAGAGTTGAGAAGGTGAGAAGAGTTGATATGAGCTGAGAAAGAGGTGAGGTGAGTTGAGCGGAGGTGAGAAGAGGTGGGAAGAGTTGAAGAGGTGGCAAGAGGTGAGACGAGTTGAGAAGAGTTAAGACGAGGTGGGCAGAGGTGAGAGTCGCCGAGAAGAGTTGAGAAGAGCAGGGAAGAGGTGAAAAGAGTCATGAGCTGAGGTGGGAAGAGATGGAACAAGTTTGAAAGCTGTCGAAAAGAGTTGCGAAAATTGAGAAGAGCTGAGATGGTTTGAGAAGAGTTGAGAAGTGGTGGTCAAAATTGAAAGGGGGTGAGGCAAAATGACGACGAATTCACAGGACAGAGTTGAAAGGCTGCGAGGGTCCGCTGCATCTCCTATGCGCAAACCTGGTCTTTGGATCCTATACAGCGCCACACTTCTTAAACCCGGAAACTTCCGCCACCCGTCTTGCGCAGGTTCTACTTGTATACTTGTTTTTCTTAATATATTAAGATATTGTCTTGTTTTGTGTTTGCTGAGATATCATTGTCTTGTTATTGCGTCATCGTCTTGTTCTGTGAGGGTGTCCGATGTATGAAGATGGACAGGTGTGTGATACGATGTTGTTTTTGGTTTTTACACCTTGTTACGAAAACCAGCCGCTAGGCTAGGCGGCAAAGTTTTTTTTTTGCGAACAAAGTGAGTTGAGGGGGCTTGGGCCATGGGGGCAGAGCGTGCCCAAGGTACCCGAAATCACGGAATTAGGTGGAGTGGAGTTGTTTAAGCATTTTTGAGGGGCACGTGCCAGGTGGCAATTGGGTGACGGTGGGGTATCGATTCCCCCTCGGTCCGTCCCTGGAGGTGCATTTTGGGGGAGACGTACAAGGGAAGCGCAAGGGAAAGGAGGGTGAGTACGATGAGGGGAATGGCACTGCTTGCACAGGCTATAGAACTCAACGGCTATTTTTTCCCATGTCCTTCCTCGCCAGATGGCTGAGCACAGTACATAGGTCAAGACCCAGAACCAGGACATTACTTCACACCATTTTATGTTGACTCTTCTACCCCTATCTGTCGGGCTCCGATGTGGGACCATTATGGGTGCAACGATTGCACAAGGGCATGTGAACATTGTTGTCTGAAACAGATTTCTCTTGGCCTGGATGGAGTTTCGCCCGTAATGGTCCTTGAATGGAGGTACAGTAGGTAGAAGGAACTCGTTTTCTTGAATTCCCCTGGTTTTCGCTCCTCCTTTCTCAGGTTTTTACAACGTGTTGATACGATGCTCACACAGACTCTTTACACGTCCAAGAGCCCTAGATCCCTGCCGTGACCCTGTCACAGAACGTACACACACAGACACCAACCAGCCAGAACATAACAATTATGCGAAGTAAAAACTTGCAATTTTGTGCATTTTTTACAAGGTGTTATACAACGTGTATCTCTGCATGTAATGTGGCACGTGTTTTGCACTTCTTATGCACACATCATGCGCATGTTTTGCACATGTGGTGCACGTCACGAGTATCATCAGCAAATCACATGACTCATCACATGATTCATCACAATTATTTCATTCTAAGAAAAAATCATCAGTTTACCATTTGCTGACTTGACGATTTTACTTCTGATGTTATTTTTTTAAGCCTTCCTTTGTTTACCCATTTTTTAAATCAGTTTTCATCAGTTTTCTTCTTATTCGTTGTATGTGGTCCTTATTTTCTCTTCCAGTCTCTGCCATTGTCTTCCTGTTTCGTCATGTGTGCGGTGACCGAGGCTATTTGCGGCCAGAGACGGCTCAGGCCTGACATCAGACACGCCGTCTCGAGAGTAGACTCGACTCTGGTATGTTCTCGAAAGTATAATTCTCGTATAAGACTCTTGGAACATCTTGTAACATTGTAGGTTGATGTATGTTTTATGTGGTTCAATGTAGGAAAACAGTTCAATGATGCAAGCTGTTGGAAGAAGCTGGTGAACTGTATAAAACATTTAAAACTGTATAGAAACTGGCAGTGTCAGTGTTAAAGGTGAACGAAACCATGACCAGATCAGCCTCGGAGAATTTCCACAGGAACTCCCCGCAGGAATTCAACAAGGAACCTGTCAAAGTGCGCTCCGCTGGCACAGATGCTTAATATGAATTTACAAATATACACATACATATATAATCATATTATATATAAATATTTACACGCACACACACATATATATAAAATATGTTTTTCTTTATTGTTATGTGAATATACGCAATGCAAAGAATGAACATGAAAACGACATGATCTGAGTAAACATACGTAATGAATAGTCATGATTACTTAGCAAAGCACAGGATGCACATTTCCCTGACTGAAACTCCAGCAGAACTGTTCAAATTTGTTCAAACTATGTTTGCAGCTACGAAGACGCTGTAGGAGGACACATCGCATGTTGCAAGCGAAACTTGTGTGAAGACATCTACTGGAAGATGTCTCATGATGTCTCTCGTTTGCTTTGAAGAGAACAGTTCTGGCGAACCAAACTGCTGTGCCCAGGGGATCTTTGTGAACTTCAAGCAGGCCGGAGTTCGGGTGAGAATAAACCAGCGCAGGCTTCAGTGCATGCTTCAGTGCATGCTTCAATAGGCCGTAGAGTTTGCAAAGTTGGCCAAGTCCATTTCAAATCGATTTCTTCGATTTCTTCGATTTCTTCGATTTCTTCACGATGTCGTGTCACGGGGTGTGTCACGGCTCAGGTGGCATATGTTATGCGACAAAAGATCCCCTTTGGCATCGCGCAGATTGGCAAAGCCTTCCGCAACGAAATTACCCCCAGGCCAGGTAGACCGGGCGAGGCGAAGCCGAAATTTCGATTCAGATTCAGAGCAAGAGCCAACGACCTTTCAACACCTTTCACCTTTCAACCTGCCATTTTGATTTGTTTCATGTTTCATTTCTTCGTTGCCATTTTCACTGGAACCCCGCCTCACACGAATCATACGAATCTAATTTCATGGTAGGAGACGGTAGACGCCACTGTTCCCAATGTATCCCAATGAAGACGCTTCGCACTCGTGGCAAGCTGCTGCAACAAGACTTCCTGACGTGCCGCACACTACCTATGCACATCATCATAAATCAATATAAATCATATCCCCTCAAATTCAGCAGATTTTGTATGATTTAGCAAAGTTGGGGACATGTCACTGCTGGAGTTCAGACGTCGTGCATGCCCTTGAGGCAGTTTTTGTTCCGATCACGGGAATTTGAACAAATGGAGATCGAGTACTTCATCGATCCAGAGGCAACAAATGTTCGAAACCAAACATCTAAACTAGTCTAAGCACTGAGTGGCATTTTAGTCACATGTTTGCAAAACCAATCGCGATTGATGATTTCTGAACACTTTCAGAGAAATCGGAAATGTCAAATCCGAACTTCGGTGCGTTCTGTGATGAAAGGCTTTGTCTTAACTTGTTGTCTCAAGACTTCTTAAGACTTCTTAAGTTGCTGTGACTTGCTGTGACTTGTCGTTCGTGGCTTTGTCCAGGCTGACTTCAAAGCCATCCAGGAGGATTGGATCATGGAGATGTGGAACTTTTTGAAGGCGACAAAGTGAGACAAAGTGAGACAAAGACCTGAGAGAAAGAATAGAAAGAAAAAAGATATGAAACATCCATATAGAGACCTGAAACATCCCGAGATGTAGCAATGAGATGCAATGAGCTAGAAGCTACATGGAGTAATCTGTACGTTCAGACATAGTAATTAGGAGTTGCTCAGTGCTCGGGAGATCTCAGTGGATCTCAGTAGACTCTAGAAAAAACAACTGAGAGTTGCAACTCCCATTGGTAAAAGTTGCGAGAAAGAATCAAATCGGAGTTGCAGGCGGTCGGAGTCAATGAGAGCCTTTTGGATCGCCAAGCCAGAGCCTGAGCGGCCCCGAGGCCTTCTGAAAGCCTTCTGCCTTGTTGGAAAACGTTAGAACATGTTGGAACATCTTGGAAAGCTATGGAACACTTTTATATAAACTGATATACCTTGAATAATCTTGAATATTTATTTCTGACACAAGCGAGACATTTGTGATATGCGTCCTTTTTGCCTTCTTTCTCTGTGAAAGCTGCGTGAGTTTACTGCTTGAGAGCTACTTGAGTATTTCTGACACAAGTGAAATATGTTTGATATGCATCTGCTTTGCCTTCTTTCTCTGTGAAAGCTGCGTGAGTTTACTGCTTGAGAGCTACTTGAGTATTTCTGACACAAGCGAGACATTTGTGATATGCATCTGTTTTGCCTTCTTTCTCTGTGAAAGCTGCGTGCGTTTACTGCTTGAGAGCTACTTGAGTATTTCTGACACAAGCGAGACATTTGTGATATGCTGCTGTTTTGCCTTCTTTCTCTGTGAAAGCTGCGTGAGTTTACTGCTTGAGAGCTACTTGAGTATTTCTGACACAAGTGAGACATTTGTGATATGCTGCTGTTTTGCCTTCTTTCTCTGTGAAGGCTGCGTGAGTTTACTGCTTGAGAGCTACTTAAGTATTTCTGACACAAATGAGACATTTGTGATATGCATCTGTTTTGCCTTCTTTCTCTGTGAAAGCTGCGTGAGTTTACTGCTTGGGAGCTACTTGAGTATTTCTGACACAAGTGAGACATTTGTGATATGCATCTGTTTTGCCTTCTTTCTCTGTGAAAGCTGCGTGAGTTTACTGCTTGGGAGCTACTTGAGTATTTCTGACACAAGTGAGACATTTGTGATATGCATCTGTTTTGCCTTCTTTCTCTGTGAAAGCTGCGTGAATTTACTGCTTGAGAGCTACTTGAGTATTTCTGACACAAGCGAGACATTTTTGATATGCATTTGTTTTGCCTTCTTTCTCTGTGAAAGCTGCGTGAGTTTACTGCTTGAGAGCTACTTGAGTATTTCTGACACAAGTGAGACATTTGTGATATGCATCTTTTTTGCCTTCTTTCTCTGTGAAAGCTGCGCGAGTTTACTGCTTGAGAGCTGCTTGAGTATTTCTGACACAAGTGCGATATTTTTGATTTGCTGCTGTTTTGCCTTCTTTCTCTGTGAAAGCTGCGTGGGTTTACTGCTTGAGAGCTACTTGAGTATTTCTGACACAAGTGAGACATTTGTGGTATGCATCTGTTTTGCCTTCTTTCTCTGTGAAAGCTGCGTGAGTTTACTGCTTGAGAGCTACTTGAGTATTTCGACACAAGTGAGACATTTGTGATATGCATCTGTTTTGCCTTCTTTCTCTGTGAAAGCTGCGTGAGTTTACTGCTTGAGAGCTACTTGAGTATTTCTGACACAGTGAGACATTTGTGATATGCATCTGTTTTGCCTTCTTTCTCTGTGAAAGCTGCGTGAGTTTACTGCTTGAGAGCTACTTGAGTATTTCTGACACAAGTGAGATATGTTTGATATGCGTCTGTTTTGCCTTCTTTCTCTGTGCAAGCTGCGTGAGTTTACTGCTTGAGAGCTACTTGAGTATTTCTGACACAAGTGAGATATTTTTGATATGCATCTGTTTGCCTTCTTTCTCTGTGAAAGCTGCGTGAGTTTACTGCTTGAGAGCTACTTGAGTATTTCTGACACAAGTGAGACATTTGTGATATGCATCTGTTTTGCCTTCTTTCTCTGTGAAAGCTGCGTGAGTTTACTGCTTGAGAGCTACTTGAATATTTCTGACACAAGTGAGACATTTGTGGTATGCTTCTGTTTTGTCTTCTCTGTGAAAGCTGCGTGAGTTTACTGCTTGAGAGCTACTTGAGTATTTCTGACACAAGTGAGACATTTGTGATATGCATCTGTTTTGTCTTCTCTGTGAAAGCTGCGTGAGTTTACTGCTTGAGAGCTACTTGAGTATTTCTGACACAAGTGAGACATTTGTGATATGCATCTGTTTTGCTTTCTCTGTGAAAGCTGCGTGAGTTTACTGCTTGAGAGCTACCTGAGTATTTCTGACACAAGTGAGACATTTGTGATATGCATCTGTTTTGCCTTCTTTCTCTGTGAAAGCTGCGTGAGTTTACTGCTTGAGAGCTACTTGAGTATTTCTGACACAAGTGAGACATTTGTGATATGCGTCTGTTTTGCCTTCTCTGTGAAAGCTGCTTGAGTTTACTGATTAAGAGGTACTTGAGTATTTCTGACACAAGTGAGATATTTTTTTCTATGCATCTGTTTTGCCTTCTTTCTCTGTAAAAGCTGCGTGGGTTTACTGCTTGAGAGCTACTTGAGTCGTTCTGACACAAGTGAGACATTTGTGATATGCATCTGTTTTGTCTTCTCTGTGAAAGCTGCGTGAGTTTACTGCTTGAGAGCTACTTGAGTAGTTCTGATACAAGTGAGACATTTGTGATATGCATCTGTTTTGCATTCTTTCTCTGTGAAAGCTGCGTGAGTTTACTGCTTGAGAGCTACATGAGTAGTTCTGACACAAGTGAGACATTTGTGGTATGCTTCTGTTTTGTCTTCTCTGTGAAAGCTGCGTGAGTTTACTGCTTGAGAGCTACTTGAGTATTTCTGACACAAGTGAGACATTTGTGATATGCATCTGTTTTGCCTTCTTTCTCTGTGAAAGCTGCGTGAGTTTACTGCTTCAGAGCTACTTAAGTATTTCTGACACAAGTGAGACATTTGTGATATGCATCTGTTTTGCCTTCTTTCTCTGTGAAAGCTGCGTGAGTTTACTGCTTGAGAGCTACTTGAGTATTTCTGACACAAGTGAGACATTTGTGGTATGCTTCTGTTTTGTCTTCTCTGTGAAAGCTGCGTCAGTTTACTGCTTGAGAGCTACTTGAGTATTTCTGACACAAGTGAGACATTTGTGATATGCATCTGTTTTGCCTTCTTTCTCTGTGAAAGCTGCGTGAGTTTACTGCTTGAGAGCTACTTGAGTAATTCTGACACAAGTGAGACATTTGTGGTATGCTTCTGTTTTGTCTTCTCTGTGAAAGCTGCGTGAGTTTACTGCTTGAGAGCTACTTGAGTATTTCTGACACAAGTGAGATATTTGTGATATGCTGCTGTTTTGCCTTCTTTCTCTGTGAAAGCTGCGTGAGTTTACTGCTTGAGAGCTACTTGAGTATTTCTGACACAAGTGAGACATTTGTGATATGCATCTGTTTTGCCTTCTTTCTTTGTGTGAAAGCTGCGTGAGTTTACTGCTTGAGAGCTACTTGAGTATTTCTGCCACAAGTGAGACATTTGTGATATGCATCTGTTTTGCCTTCTTTCTCTGTGAAAGCTGCGTGAGTTTACTGCTTGAGAGCTACTTGAGTAATTCTGACACAAGTGAGACATTTGTGGTATGCTTCTGTTTTGTCTTCTCTGTGAAAGCTGCGTGAGTTTACTGCTTGAGAGCTACTTGAGTATTTCTGACACAAGTGAGACATTTGTGATATGCATCTGTTTTGCTTTCTCTGTGAAAGCTGCGTGAGTTTACTGCTTGAGAGCTACCTGAGTATTTCTGACACAAGTGAGACATTTGTGATATGCATCTGTTTTGCCTTCTTTCTCTGTGAAAGCTGCGTGAGTTTACTGCTTGAGAGCTACTTGAGTATTTCTGACACAAGTGAGACATTTGTGATATGCATCTGTTTTGCCTTCTTTCTCTGTGAAAGCTGCGTGAGTTTACTGCTTGAGAGCTACTTGAGTATTTCTGACACAAGTGAGACATTTGTGATATGCATCTGTTTTGCCTTCTTTCTTTGTGTGAAAGCTGCGTGAGTTTACTGCTTGAGAGCTACTTGAGTATTTCTGCCACAAGTGAGACATTTGTGATATGCATCTGTTTTGCATTCTTTCTCTGTGAAAGCTGCGTGAGTCTACTGCTTGAGAGCTACTTGAGTATTTCTGACACAAGTGAGATATGTTTGATATGCATCTGTTTTGCCTTCTTTCTCTGTGAAAGCTGCGTGAGTTTACTGCTTGAGAGCTACTTGAGTATTTCTGACACAAGTGAGACATTTGTGGTATGCTTCTGATTTGTCTTCTCTGTGAAAGCTGCGTGAGTTTACTGCTCGAGAGCTACTTGAGTATTTCTGACACAAGTGAGACATTTGTGATATGCATCTGTTTTGCCTTCTTTCTCTGTGAAAGCTGCGTGAGTTTACTGCTTGAGAGCTACTTGAGTAATTCTGACACAAGCGAGACATTTGTGATATGCATCTGTTTTGCCTTCTTTCTCTGTGAAAGCTGCGTGAGTTTACTGCTTGAGAGCTACTTGAGTATTTTTGACATTGGTGAGATATTTTTGATATGCTTCTGTTTTGCCTTCTTTCTCTGTGAAAGCTGCGTGAGTTTACTGCTTGAGAGCTACTTGAGTATTTCTGACACAAGTGAGACATTTGTGATATGCATCTGTTTCGCCTTCTTTCTCTGTGAAAGCTGCGTGAGTTTACTGCTTGAGAGCTACTTGAGTATTTCTGCCACAAGTGAGACATTTGTGATATGCTGCTGTTTTGCCTTCTTTTTCTGTGAAAGCTGCGTGGGTTTACTGCTTGAGAGCAACTTAAGTATTTCTGGCACAAGGGAGATTTTTTTGATATGCTGCTGTTTTGCCTTCTTTTTCTGTGAAAGCTGCGTCAGTTTACTGCTTGGGAGCTACTTGAGTATTTCTGACACAAGTGAGACATTTGTGATATGCATCTGTTTTACCTTCTTTCTCTGTGAAAGCTGCGTGAGTTTACTGCTTGAGAGCTACTTGAGTATTTCTGACACAAGCGAGACATTTGTGATATGCATCTGTTTCGCCTTCTTTCTCTGTGAAAGCTGCGTGAGTTTACTGCTTGAGAGCTACTTGAGTATTTCTGACACAAGTGAGACATTTGTGATATGCATCTGTTTTGCCTTCTTTCTCTGTGAAAGCTGCTTGAGTTTACTGCTTGAGAGCTACTTGAGTATTTCTGACACAAGTGAGAAATTTTTGATATGCATCAGTGTTGCCTTCTTTCTCTGTGAAAGCTGCGTGAGTTTACTGCTTGAGAACCGCGGGAGTATTTCTGACACAAGTGAGACATTTGTGATATGCATCTGTTTTGCCTTCTTTCTCTGCGAAAGATGCGTGAGTTTACTGCTTGAGAGCTACTTGAGTATTTCTGACACTAGCGAGACTTTTGTGATATGCATCTGTTTTGCCTTCTTTCTCTGTGAAAGCTTCTTGAGTTTACTGCTTGAGAGCTACTTGAGTATTTCTGACACAAGTGAGATATTTGTGATATGCATCTGTTTTGCCTTCTTTCTCTGTGAAAGCTGCGTGAGTTTACTGCTTGAGAGCTACGTGAGTATTTCTGACACAAATGAGATATTTTTGATTTGCTGCTGTTTTGCCTTCTTTCTCTGTGAAAGCTGCGTGAGTTTACTGCTTGAGAGCTACTTGAGTATTTCTGACACACGTGAGACATTTGTGATATGCATCTGTTTTGCTTTCTTTCTCTGTGAAAGCTGCGTGAGTTTACTGCTTGAGAGCTACTTGAGTATTTCTGACACAAGTGAGATATTTTTTTGATATGCATCAGTGTTGCCTTCTTTCTCTGTGAAAGCTGCGTGAGTTTACTGCTTGAGAACCACGGGAGTATTTCTGACACAAGTGAGACATTTGTGATATGCTGCTGTTTTGCTTTCTTTCTCTGTGAAAGCTGCGTGAGTTTACTGCTTGAGAGCTACTTGAGTATTTCTGACACTAGCGAGACTTTTGTGATATGCATCTGTTTTGCCTTCTTTCTCTGTGAAAGCTTCTTGAGTTTACTGCTTGAGAGCTACTTGAGTATTTCTGACACAAGTGAGATATTTTTTGATATGCTGCTGTTTTGCCTTCTTTCTCTGTGAAAGCTGCGTGAGTTTACTGCTTGAGAGCAACTTGAGTATTTCTGACACAAGGGAGATTTTTTTGATATGCTGCTGTTTTTTTTCTTTCTTTCTCTGTGAAAGCTGCGTGAGTTTACTGCTTGAGAGCTACTTGAGTATTTCTGACACAAGTGAGACATTTGTAATATGCATAGCTGCGTGAGTTTACTGCTTGAGAGCTGCTTGAGTATTTCTGACACAAGTGCGATATTCTTGATTTGCTGCTGTTTTGCCTTCTTTCTCTGTGAAAGCTGCGTGAGTTTACTGCTTGAGAGCTACTTGAGTATTTCTGACACAAGCGAGACATTTGTGATATGCATCTGTTTTGCCTTCTTTCTCTGTGAAAGCTGCGTGAGTTTACTGCTTGAGAGCTACTTGAGTATTTCTGACACTAGCGAGACTTTTGTGATATGCATCTGTTTTGCCTTCTTTCTCTGTGAAAGCTTCTTGAGTTTACTGCTTGAGAGCTACTTGAGTATTTCTGACACAAGTGAGATATTTTTGATTTGCTGCTGTTTTGCCTTCTTTCTCTGTGAAAGCTGCGTGAGTTTACTGCTTGAGAGCTACTTAAGTATTTCTGACACAAGTGAAACATTTGTGATATGCATCTGTTTTGCCTTCTTTCTCTGTGAAAGCTGCGCGAGTTTACTGCTTGAGAGCTACTTGAGTATTTCTGACACAAGCGAGACATTTGTGATATGCATCTGTTTTGCCTTCTTTCTCTGTGAAAGCTGCGTGAGTTTACTGCTTTAGAGCTACTCCAGTATTTCTGACACAAGTGAGATATTTTTGATATGCATTTGTTTTGCCTTCAACTCTGTGAAAGCTGCTTGAGCTTAATGCTTGAGAGCTACTTGAGTATTTCTGACACAAGTGAGATATTTGTGATATGCTGCTGCTTTGCCTTCTTTCTCTGTGAAAGCTGCGTGAGTCTACTGCTTGAGAGCTACTTGAATGTTTCTGAGAGAAGTGAGATACTTTTGATATGCTGCTGTTTTGCCTTCTTTTTCGGCGAAAGCTGCGTGAGTTTACTGCTTGAGAGCTACTTGAACATTTCTGACACAAGCTTTCTCTGTGAAATCTGCGTGAGTTTACTGCTTGAGAGCTACTTGAGTATTTCTGACACAAGTGCGATATTTTTTGATATGGATCTGTGCTGCCGTCTTTCTCTGTGAAAGCTGCTTGAGTTTACTGCTTGAGAGCTGCTTGAGTATTTCTGACACAAGTGAGATATTTTCGATTTGCTGCTGTTTTGCCTTCTTTCTCTGTGAAAGCTGCGTGAGTTTACTGCTTGAGAGCGACTTGAATATTTCTGACACAAGGGAAATATTTTTGATATGCTGCTGTTTTGCCTTCTTTCTCTGTAAAAGCTGCGTGGGTTTACTGCTTGAGAGCTACTTGAGTATTTCTGACACAAGTGAGACATTTGTAATATGCATCTGTTTTGCCTTCTTTCTCTGTGAAAGCTGCGTGAGTTTACTGCTTGAGAGCTACTTGAGTATTTCTGACACAAGTGAGATATTTTTGATATGCATCTGTTTTGCCTTCTTTCTTTGGGAAAGCTGCGTGAGTTTACTGCTTGAGAGCTGCCTGAGTATTTCTGACACAAGTGAGATATTTTTGATTTGCTGCTGTTTTGCTTTCTTTCTCTGTGAAAGCTGCGTGGGTTTACTGCTTGAGAGCTACTTGAGTATTTCTGACACAAGTGAGATATTTTTGATATGCTGCTGTTTTGCTTTCTTTCTCTGTGAAAGCTGCGTGAGTTTACTGCTTGAGAGCTACTTGAGTATTCCTGACACAAGCGAGACATTTGTGATATGCATCTGTTTTGCCTTCTTTCTCTGTGAAAGCTGCGTGAGTTTACTGCTTGAGAGCTACTTGAGTATTTCTGACACAAGTGCGATATTTTTGTGATATGCATCTGTTTTGCCTTCTTTCTCTGTGAAAGCTGCGTGGGTTTACTGCTTTAGAGCTACTCGAGTATTTCCGACACAAGTGCGATATTTTTGATCTGCTTCTGTTTCGCCTTCTTTTCTCTGAAAGCTGCGTGTGTTTACTGCTTTAAAACTACTTGAGTATTTCTGACACAAGTGAGATATTTTTGATTTGCTGCTGTTTTGCCTTCTTCCTTTGTGAAAGCTGCTTGAGCTTACTGCTTGAGAGCTACTTGAGTATTTCTGACACAAGTGAGATATTTTTGATATGCATCTGTTTTGCCTTCTTTCTCTGTGAAAGCTGCTTGAGCTTACTGCTTGAGAGCTACTTGAGTATTTCTGACACAAGTGAGATATTTGTGATTTGCTGCTGTTTTGCCTTCTTTTTCGGCGAAAGCTGCGTGAGTCTACTGCTTGAGAGCTACTTGAACATTTCTGACACAAGTGAGACATTTGTGATATGCATCTGTTTTGTCTCTTTCTCTGTGCAAGCTGCGTGAGTTTGCTGCTTGAAAGCTACCTGAATATGTCTGACACTAGCGAGACATTTGTGATATGCATCTGTTTTGCCTTCTTTCTCTGTGAAAGCTGCGTGAGTTTACTGCTTGAGAGCTACGTGAGTATTTCTGACACAAATGAGATATTTTTGATTTGCTGCTGTTTTGCCTTCTTTCTCTGTGAAAGCTGCGTGAGTTTACTGCTTGAGAGCTACTTGAGTATTTCTGACACAAGTGAGACATTTGTAATATGCATCTGTTTTGCCTTCTTTCTCTGTGAAAGCTGCGTGAGTTTACTGCTTGAGAGCTACTTGAGTATTTCTGACACATGTGAGATATTTGTGATATGCTTCTGTTTTGTCTTCTTTCTCTGTGAAAGCTGCGTGAGTTTACTGCTTGAGAACCACGGGAGTATTTCTGACACAAGTGAGACATTTGTGATATGCTGCTGTTTTGCTTTCTTTCTCTGTGAAAGCTGCGTGAGTTTACTGCTTGAGAGCTACTTGAGTATTTCTGACACTAGCGAGACTTTTGTGATATGCATCTGTTTTGCCTTCTTTCTCTGTGAAAGCTTCTTGAGTTTACTGCTTGAGAGCTACTTGAGTATTTCTGACACAAGTGAGATATTTTCGATTTGCTGCTGTTTTGCTTTCTTTCTCTGTGAAAGCTGCGTGAGTTTACTGCTTGAGAGCTACTTGAGTATTCCTGACACAAGCGAGACATTTGTGATATGCATCTGTTTTGCCTTCTTTCTCTGTGAAAGCTGCGTGAGTTTACTGCTTGAGAGCTGCTTGAGTATTTCTGACACAAGTGAGATATTTTTGATTTGCTGCTGTTTTGCCTTCTTTCTCTGTGAAAGCTGCGTGAGTTTACTGCTTGAGAGCTACTTGAGTATTTCTAACACAAGTGAGTTTTTTTGATATGCATATGTTTTGCCTTCTTCTCTGTGAAAGCTGCGTGGGTTTACTGCTTGAGAGCTACTTGAGTATTTCTGACACAAGTGAGACATTTGTGATATGCATCTGTTTTGCCTTCTTTCTCTGTGAAAGCTGCGTGAGTTTATTGCTTGAGAGCTACTTGAGTATTTCTGACACTAGCGAGACTTTTGTGATATGCATCTGTTTTGCCTTCTTTCTCTGTGAAAGCTTCTTGAGTTTACTGCTTGAGGGCTACTTGAGTATTTCTGACACAAGTGAGATATTTTGCTTCTCTGTTTGCCCCGCCTCGTGCCTGGTGGTGGTGGGGCTGGCTGGTGGTTGCCTGTGGTTGCTGGGTTCTCTGTCGGGTTTGCCCTCGCTTGCCTGGCCTGCTCTGCTTGTCTCTCCGCTTCCTTCTGCTTGGCCTGGGTTGCGGTTGTTGCTGGTGTCTGGTGTTTCTTGGTCTTGCTCTCCCGCGCTCTCCTCTGCTCGCGGCTGTTCTCCGGTCTTTGCGTTCTCTTCGCGCCCTCGCGTTTCTGTTCTTGTCTCTGTGTCTGGTTTTAGTTATGATTTAAGTTTGAACGCATGATGGCCCTGATTTGGTGATTTGCTTTGGTTTTTTATTTCCACCTTTTTGGGTGATTTCTGTTTGAAGGGTTCAGTGAACATTTTCAGATGTCGTCAGTTCGCACCTCTTCGTGGATTTCAGTCAATCTCATTTGGAACATGTCAACATTCCTGAAGATTATTATGATGATTTTTTTTTGGGCTGAGCTTGAAAATTTTGAGTTAGATGGGGGCGCGTTGCCATCCCGAACGGGACGCCCGACATGGATTGGAAAGACCTGGATCAGATAGGCACCAGGTTCATTGCATATTTGGAGAAAGTTTTCAGAGAGCCACGTTTCTTGTTTGTTGCGTTAGAGACAGAAGATGATGCACAACGCATTTTGCAGGATGCTTGGGGTATCTCAGAGCTTGGGGCTGTAGGAGATGAGGCTGTACGCATTTTGATGCTCTGGAGGGATGCCATGGACGTTCCATTTAGGAGACAGACCCAACTGAGATGCACGAACAGTTTTTCCTTATTGCAGCCACCTGGTACCACAGCAGCACGGACTCTCCAAGACGAGTTCGAAAACGTGGTTCGTCAGGGACCTGGTTTTGTGCTTGACATGGTCAAACGTCAGCTGAAACGGAAACGAGATGCGAAGGGCACACAGAGAGCAGACATTGAAAGAGATCAGAGAGCGGTCTATGCACTTCAACTTGCAGAGGTGATCAGAGAGGCATACCTACCAGTTACACACCAAATTGAGGTTTTGGATGATCCCAATAAAGCCTGGGGTAGGATTTTTGGGAGCAGGCGCTCCAAAACTTTGAGAAACCGTTACAAAGCATGGCAACGTTTCAGAAGCTGGTTGGTGGCTTACTCAGGGGAAGTTTGGCCGAAAAGTTTAACACCTTTGATTTCATTTGTTGAAGAGCGCATTGATGATGGATGTTCTTTCACGTGTCCAAGTGAGCTCCATGCATCGCTCACGATCTTGGAACAGATTGGAAGGGTGCCGGATGAGAAGCGTTTTTCAAGCGACACTACTTGGCTCTCTCATTCGGCAAGTTGGAAACTCGAGTTGGAAACACATGCACGTGTCGACAAAGCAGCTAAGCCGTACACTGTCGCGATCTTAGCTTCACTGGAAATCTTTGTCATGGACTTGCAGCAGGACTTGTATGCTAGGTTCATTGCTTGGGTCATGTTGATTGCAAGCTGGACTTCACTCAGGGTTGATGACATTCAGAACTTGCTGCCAGAGACGCTTCGCCTTTCCCGCAGGGGATTCAGTGCGAGGTTGGCCAGGACGAAAACGAGTGGCCCCGGGAAGGTGCATAGACAGCTTCCAGTGTTCATACAAAGAGAGATCAGTTTGACAGGACATGATTGGCTTCAACTGGTTTTGGCTTTACACAGATGGACAGTTTCATTTATCCGCGGGACTACTTGGTGCCATATCACAATGAGCATTGGACAGCATTTTTTCCGAAGTTAGTGGAGCCTCCAAGCTTAGCCAATTTTATGAGGATAGTGTTGGGGCGGCTGGGAACTCCACGGTTTCAGGATGAGGTGTGGAGGGCCAACATGGCCATGTTGCTCGCCGCGGGAGAGATGCTTCTCTTTTGGGCTGGGCACAGCCCCAGACACTTCTTGACTCAGGCTGCTTTATCACTTGGGGTCACGAAGGAGAGACGTGACTACTTGGGAAGATGGTCAATAGGACGCGTCGGAAGTAATGCTTACATTCATTCAGCAAGACAGGTTGTAGAAGAGGTACAAGTAGAAGTTTTGCAGGCTCTCGTGAAAGGCACAGCTGTCATTGATGAGGGCGAACTTTTGGACGAGATTGCACAGTTTGCTGATGAGCATGGTTTGATTGGGCACCGCATCAAACGCAGACACACACAGCAGTTTAGACGTGACACGGCACTTGTGCTTCCTGAGGAAGAAGAGTCAGAGGCAGAGGAGGATGTGCCACCAGAAGGTGAGAGTGATGCCATTGTCTTGGAACCCAGGCCAGAGGCAGCTGGCAACTCAGACAGAGCAAAGTTCTTCGTAACTGTGTCACGGCGGGGGGGCATCAGGCGCTTGCATGCTCACCATAGATGTCCAGTCAAGTCAGAACGTTGCTTGGAAACTTATGACTTAGTTGATGTGGATGAGAATTCTTTTGATGTCATGTGCCGCATTTGCAAGAAACGATTGCAACAGGATGAGGGGGCACTAAAATCAGATAGCTCCAGCACGAGCGGAGACTCATCCTCAACGGATTCCGAGTAGAGCTCAGTGTGACGACTCCAGAAATGACATGGACAAAAAACCTTGCGCAGCTTCAGTTTGAGTTTGTCGATTCACATTTGTATGGCAGAACATGGTGCACTCCTTTTTCTTTCAGATTTGTTTCAAAAATGAGTGCAGAAACATGGACAAGTGTTTGGCTGCAAAGTTGAAGCAACTTGCAGGAATGGCATGAGCCATTCTAAGATTCAGTTTCAGATTCAGCGCCGAGACGGCTCAAGACAAACGACGATTGCAGGGCATTTACTGTTTTTCAGCTTGACACTCAGGTGACGTAGGACTTCAACATGCCATTGTGCTTGCATTTTACAGGACGCTTGTTTAGGTACTGCTTGATTTCATTAGGATAGTTGCAAGGTTTGGGATTCAGTTTCACTTGAACTTGTTTTACGGCATCTTGCCGCGAGACCTTGCCATGGCTGTGGACGATGCACAGCGACGGGATTTCCTTAGGAACCACGTCACCTCCGATCTGCAGTATGTGTGGGAAGACTCGCAAGTCAGTTTGGACATGCAATACAGAATGGCCCAGCATTACACTAGCTTGAGGGTTTTCATTGCGCTGGCAGAAACCGCAGCAGAGTTGAGGACAGCACTGCGGACGGACTTCCAGATGGACCCAACAGCAGGTGCCGAACAACGTGCTGAATTGGCACGGGTCGTTAGCTCATGGCTGACTGGCAGACAATTGTACGAAAAAGAGACGGAGCTTACAGCAGAGAGTAAAGTCATGGGTATGCCTCGGAACCTGCAGCACAGTGAAAGGCTTGCTATGGTTAAGGCAGTGGAGACAGTGTTAGGGGACCTTGCAGGGAACGACACACCATCTGCCGAGTATCTTGCACTCAAGGTTGAAGAATGCGAGAATGGAGAAATCACGGCTTCGACTTTGGACGAGGTAACTTCAAAGGCCCACAAGAATACGTCTTCTTTGCAGACTTCTTTGGATCCAGCAGGGCATGTCAGGGTAGTGAAGAACAAAACGAAAGGGGCTTTACCGGCCAACACAGAGGAGTACAGACAAGCCATGAAACTGGAATCCATCACGTGGATGTGCATGTCGGCCAAGTTCAAATCAAAGAGTTGGTTGTCTGACCTGAGGTTGGAACACTTCACCAAGTTCACTGAGTACATTTTGGGGGAACGTGTGCACTCCATCAAGATTCCAGTGGATGGGCAGAACATGGCGCTGAAGCCGCAATGGGCCCTGGTTTTACAGTACGAACATAGGTTAAGGAGAGAAGCTTGCAAGCTGGTGAACCGGGGCGAAGCAACTCTTGCGGAAGCACTTCAAAGAGTCATCAAGGATGCAGACCTCAAGGAATCCTTTTTCACCACACCGCTCGCCCTCACAGCGGCCGAGACCCCTGCAAAGTTTTCACGGTCCTCCTTTAAGGGATCTTCAGATAGCAACGACGATGCCACAGGGCGCGCAAAAGGAAGGGGCAAAAAGAAGTTTCAACCTTGGAAAGGACACGGAAAAGGTCAGAAAGGGCATTCTAAAGGCAAACATGGGGATTTACCCCTGGTGTCGCAGACGCCAGATGGACGCGACATATGCTTTGCATTTAACTCACAGTGGGCGATTGCATGTCTGCAGAGTCCGTGGTTGTTACGGCGACCATGCGGCCCGAGAGCACAGCAAAGTACAAACGGGCGGGGGTAAGAAAGAGTGACCCTCTAGGCCCTTGCAGCCCCGAAGTCAGTTACGGGTGCTGTATCTCTTTTGCGGCCACAAAAGAAAAGCTGACATCAAACATTTTTTGCATGAGTTTGGCAAATTGAGAGGTTTTGACTTGCATGTTAGGGAAGTTGACATTGAACGGAGCAATGAGGATGACCTACTCCAACAAGGTCTTTGGGAAGAGTTGTGGGCTGCTATTGACCAAGGTGAATGGGATGTGGTGCTTCTGACACCTCCTTGCAATACCTTTTCACGAGCACGTTGCAATAGGAATTCACCTGGACCAGGTCAGTTGAGGAATTTCCAACATCCATGGGGTTTTCCATGGCTGACTGGAGACAACTGGCAACTTTTGCAGGATCATAATTTTCTGATATTGCAGTGTTTCAAAACAATCGACAAATGCTATGCAGTGGGCACGGATTTTCTCTTCGAGCATCCTGAAGACTTAGGTTTGACCAAATCCGGCGAAACGCCAGCTAGTGTGTGGCAGTTGGAACAGATGCAGGCCTTGGTGACTATGAGAGGCGCCACAGCATTTGCTGTGTATCAATGTCA
Organism: Cladocopium goreaui; assembly: GCA_947184155.2. NCBI lineage: Eukaryota > Dinophyceae > Suessiales > Symbiodiniaceae > Cladocopium > Cladocopium goreaui. The sequence goes on from CAMXCT020000335.1 coordinate 64,552, forward strand.
GTTTGGGGCGCAGTCACCAAAGCCCACCAGGTTTATGACTTCACTGCAGAAAGCCAAAAGTCTCCCTGCACAGGGATTGCCCACCTTTGACTCAAAACGTCATTACCTGGGACCATTGCCTAGGTCTTGCACACACAAGTACCATGTCAAAAAGTTGATTGGAAAAGAAGCTGGCAAGTGGCGCACCGCTGATTCAGCAGCATATCCTCCTCCTCTTTGCAAGTGGCTGGCTCAGCTCATCGTCTCTCGAGTGGGGGAGGCACGCTCTGAGCTGAGTGGTGGCAGAGTTACAGCAATGGCTGGACAGGCCACAGAGCTTTCAGTGGCACAGGGTCTTGCAGATGAGCCGGTCTCAGAAAGGATGCAGGTGATGGAAACTCAAAACCTTTGCAGGGTGAGGCACCAACAGAGAAGGTTGAGGCAGTGGTTGTCGAGGAGGTGGCTGACACAGGGGCTCCTAGCAAAACGAAGCAACAACAACTCCACCGGGCTCAACCACGCTCTTTGGAATGGGCAGGCAAACAGCGTGCTATGGTGGACGGATTTGGACTGTGTTCACCAACGTTGTGGCACCCTTCAGATAGGAATGCGTACATGGCTGACACGGCGCAGGCATTTTGCAGGCGTCTCTATGACATTTTGCAAACTGCAGTTTTGGAGAAATTTGACGACATCAGGTTGGAGGCGATCAAGCTTGGACTGGGCCGGATAGGATCATCGCCCTTTTCTGATGAGGAGCTCAATGCGCTGAGGGGGCGTTGGGCATCCCTATTGCCCTCAAGGGCCATGGCTTTGTGCGTACCGGAACGACAGCCTTTTTACCTGGGGCTGATTGGGCAGACACTGGAGCTCCTGAGTGATCCTGATTTTTCCATTTACATGGATGGCAAGGATTCATTTTGGAATGGGGTGCCGGTTGGCTTTGACGAGCCTTTACCCAGGGTGCCGGAGCTCTATCCCAGGAAAGAGAAGGTCAGGCCGTTAGATGATTCTGAGTACAACAACATGGCAACCAACTACAAGTCCGCCAGAGAGATGGCAGACGACTTGGAGAAAAAGTTCTGTGAAGAGGAACAGTTAGGGAGGATGATCCCGACCACCGTTGGAGAGATGAAATCAAAGTTTCCGCATAGGACTCCTTTGGTTGCAGCAATGGGCGCTTTGCGAAAGCCTAACGGCGATGTCCGACCTCTTCATGACGGGACGCATTACGTCCAACTGAATAATGCAATCTTGTTCCAGGACCAGCTCCAATATCCTGGTCCAGAGGATGCAGCTGGGATGGTGCGTAATGTGAAAGAAGAACAGGAGTCAGTTTATGCTTTGTCTGCGGACATTAAGGCCGCCCACCGTCTGGTGAAAATACGGGAGGAAGACTGGCCGCTTTTGGGTTGCAAAGTCAGGTCGGAGGACAAGACTGTTTGGATTAACACTGTTGGTACGTTTGGTATTTCCTCTGCTAGCTATTGGTGGTCACGTCTTTTCTCTGGGGTTGGTCGCGCGGTTGGATATCTGTTGAATCAGCAAGATTGGCATCAACTGGTCTGTGTGGACGACCTCCACCTTTCGTGTTTGGGGGTGCGCAAGTTTCTCAACCTCTGGATTGCAATCTTGATGTATGAGCTGATGGGAACCCCTTTTGCTTATGGCAAGTTCACCGGAGGCTTGCAGGTGCAATTCGTTGGATACCTGCTTGACTACAAGGAATGCTTCATTGGCATTACCAAGCGCCGTGGTGATTGGCTGATTCAGTTCATTGACGAGATGGCTCGGTCCAGGGGCACAATCTATTTACGCCGCTTCAACGAATTCTTGGGGCGACTTGGATTTGTGGCACGGGTCTTGATCTGGCTGAAGCCTTTCTTGGCTCCGCTGTATGCCTGGAGTGCAGCCATTGACAGGAGCACGGTGGCGACGGCCCCAAGGCTGGTGCTCCTGGTGCTCCAGTTCTTGAAAGTGCAGCTCACAGATTGCACCTACCTTCATTCTTGCGAACGGCCTCAGACTGCAGGGGGAGAAGTTTTTCGCACTCATGCAAAGTGTGAGGTTAACAGAGTAGTTTTGGGGGGACATCATTTGGAATCTGGCAAATGGTTTTCGCTGGAGGTGCTGCCCCACCAAGCGCCTTACTTGTTCAAGTCGGATGGCCAGTCGCAGTGGGCTTCCACGACTGCTGGGCTGCTGGCCGCATTGATTGCACTGCACTTGTTTGGCTATTTGGAAGTGGGGCGGCGTAACAACTTGCCTCCTCTCCACGTGGGCGCTGGCACAGACAATTTAGCAAACGAACACTTGCTGAAGAAGGGGCTCACGACCAAATGGCCTCTTTGCTTAGTGTTCATGCAACTCACTGAAGCACTCATGAGGGCGCATGTTCATGTCAGTCTGGATTGGCGACCACGAGACGAAAACTGTCTGGTGGATGCGCTGACCAACGGAGACTTCAGCGCGGTGGACCCGGGCAGCCGCATCTTTTGCGTCTGGGAGCAATTTGACTTCTCCTTGTTGCAGCGCCTTTGGGGAGAGCGGGAAATTTACTTGGACAAGGAGGCGCTGCGTGCCACAATGCACCACAGGAATCTTGGTGAATTTGAGAAGTCGGCTTGGTAAAAATGAATGGGAGGTGGTTTGCCTCAGAATCAGATTCAGTGTCAGCTTCAGTTTTTCGACAAGCCCTCGCCAAGGGGAGGGGGGCTTTACACTCGGCCTTGTCTGGCCATTGGCATTTTTTGGTGGACTGGTTGGATCGAACCAGCTTGGGAAAGGATTTGAATTTGTTTGGAAGAAGTTTTGGATGAGTGGGCCAAGCGACCACTTCACACATCCGCTCTCAGCGTCAGACCAAACGCATCAGACGTTACCACCTCCGGTCAAAATAGTTGCGAATGTCCGACTCCACAGACTTTCACTCAGATTTATTTCAGTGCAACGGCAGTTTTTCGAATTGGTTTGTGAGTTGATGTTTTTGCCACCCGTTTCTGTTTTAGTTTGTTTCTTGAGGTCCTTTTTTGACCTTCGCGTAGATGTTTTTGCGCACGCGCTTGTTGGCTCCGCCACTTCACTCGGTCCCCTGTTTGTTTGCACGTGCTGTGGCAAACAGTGATTTGCTGCTGTTTTGCCTTCTTTCTCTGTGAAAGCTGCGTGAGTTTACTGCTTGAGAGCTACTTGAGTATTTCTGACACAAGTGAGATATTTTTGATATGCATCTGTTTTGCCTTCTTTCTCTGTGAAAGCTGCTTGAGCTTACTGCTTGAGAGCTACTTGAGTATTTCTGACACAAGTGAGATATTTGTGATTTGCTGCTGTTTTGCCTTCTTTCTCTGTGAAAGCTGCGTGAGTCTACTGCTTGAGAGCTACTTGAACATTTCTGACACAAGTGAGACCTTTGTGATATGCATCTGTTTTGCCTTCTTTCTCTGTGAAAGCTGCTTGAGCTTACTGCTTGAGAGCTACTTGAGTATTTCTGACACAAGTGAGATATTTGTGATATGCTGCTGTTTTGCCTTCTTTCTCTGTGAAAGCTGCGTGAGTTTACTGCTTGAGAGCTACTTGAGTATTTCTGACACAAGTGAGACATTTGTGATATGCATCTGTTTTGCATTCTTTCTCTGTGAAAGCTGCGTGAGTTTACTGCTTGAGAGCTACTTGAATATTTCTGACACAAGTGAGACATTTGTGATCTGCATCTGTTTTGTCTCTTTCTCTGTGCAAGCTGCGTGAGTTTGCTGCTTGAAAGCTACCTGAATATTTCTGACACTAGCGAGACATTTGTGATATGCATTTGTTGTGCCTTCTTTCTCTGTGAAAGCTGCGTGAGTTTACTGCTTGAGAGCTACTTGAGTATTTCTGACACAAGTGAGATATGTGAGATATGTTTGATATGCATCTGTTTTGTTTTCTTTCTCTGTGAAAGCTGCGTGAGTTTACTGCTTGAGAGCTACTTGAGTATTTCTGACACAAGTGATTTTTTGTGATATGCATCTGTTTTGCCTTCTTTCTCTGTGAAAGCTGCGTGAGTTTACTGCTTGAGAGCTGCTTGAGTATTTCTGACACACGTGAGATATTTGTGATATGCGTCTGTTTTGTCTTCTTCATCTGTGAAAGCTGCGTGAGTTTACTGCTTGAGAGCTATTTGAGTATTTCTGACACAAGTGATTTTTTGTGATATGCTTCTGTTTTGTATTCTTTCTCTGTGAAAGCTGCGTGAATTTACTGCTTGAGAGCTACTTGAGTATTTCTGACACAAGTGAGATATTTCTGATATGCTTCTGTTATGTCTTCTTCCTCTGTGAAAGCTGTGTGAGTTTACTGCTTGAGAGCTGCTTCAGTATTTCTGACACAAGTGCGATATTTGTGATTTGCTGCTGTTTTGCTTTCTGTCTCTGTGAAAGCTGCGTGAGTTTACTGCTTGAGAGCTACTTGAGTATTTCTGACACAAGTGAGATATTTTTTGTGCTGCCTTCTTTCTCTGTGAAAGCTGCGTGAGTTTACTGCTTGAGAGCTACTTGAGTATTTCTGACACAAGTGAGATATTTTTGATATGCTGCTGTTTTGCTTTCTTTCTTTGTGAAAGCTGCGTGAGTTTACTGCTTTAGAGCTACTTGAGTATTTCCGACACAAGTGAGATATTTTTGATATGCTTCTGTTTTGCCTTCTTTCTCTGTGAAAGCTGCGTGAGTTTGCTGCTTGAGAGCTACTTAAATATTTCTGACACAAGCTTTCTCTGTGAAAGCTGCGTGAGTTTACTGCTTGAAAGCTACTTGAGTATTTCTGACACAAGTGAGATATTTTTTGTGCTGCCTTCTTTCTCTGTGAAAGCTGCGTGAGTTTACTGCTTGAGAGCTGCTTGAGTATTTCTGACACAAGTGAGATATTTTTGATTTGTTGCTGTTTTGCCTTCTTTCTCTGTGAAAGCTGCAAGAGTTTATTGCTTGAGAGCTACTTGAGTATTTCTGACACTAGCGAGACTTTTGTGATATGCATCTGTTTTGCCTTCTTTCTCTGTGAAAGCTGCTTGAGTTTACTGCTTGAGAGCTACTTGAGTATTTCTGACACATGTGAGATATTTGTGATTTGCTGCTGTTTTGCCTTCTTTCTCTGTGAAAGCTGCGTGAGTTTACTGCTTGAGAGCTACTTGAGTATTTCTGACACAAGTGATTTTTTGTGATATGCATCTGCTTTGCCTTCTTTCTCTGTGAAAGCTGCGTGAGTTTACTGCTTGAGAGCTGCTTGAGTATTTCTGACACATGTGAGATATTTGTGATATGCTTCTGTTTTGTCTTCTTCCTCCTGTGAAAGCTGCGTGAGTTTACTGCTTGAGAGCTACTTGAGTATTTCTGACACAAGTGATTTTTTGTGATATGCATCTGTTTTGCCTTCTTTCTCTGTGAAAGCTGCGTGAGTTTACTGCTTGAGAGCTACTTGAGTATTTCTGACACATGTGAGATATTTGTGATATGCTTCTGTTTTGTCTTCTTCCTCTGTGAAAGCTGCGTGAATTTACTGCTTGAGAGCTACTTGAGTATTTCTGACACAAGTGATTTTTTGTGATATGCATCTGTTTTGCCTTCTTTCTCTGTGAAAGCTGCGTGAGTTTACTGCTTGAGAGCTGCTTGAGTATTTCTGACACATGTGAGATATTTGTGATATGCTTCTGTTTTGTCTTCTTCCTCCTGTGAAAGCTGCGTGAGTTTACTGCTTGAGAGCTACTTGAGTATTTCTGACACAAGTGATTTTTTGTGATATGCATCTGTTTTGCCTTCTTTCTCTGTGAAAGCTGCGTGAGTTTACTGCTTTAGAGCTACTTGAGTATTTC